>JAJOOH010005868.1:0-57735 GCA_029582605.1 Solanum gracilifrons
ATATATAAAATAAAAAGAAAAGATATAATGTGACACATGAACTTGTCCCGAATTTTCAAAAAGACACCTTAACTATGCATGTCACACCCCGAATCTACCCCTTGACGTAGCACGGGACCTAGGATCACGAGTGACCCCAAGCTAACCTTGAGTCTGGCATATCATGAACATACTGAATATAACTAAGTAAACATGAACCATGCGGAAACTAAATCAATAAATATCTAAAGAGGAACAAGCCCAACTTGTCTGAATAGTAATATATATAAAAAAAGTTTAGTGATAACTAAAACAACCACTTAATAACTCAAGTTGAATCTACTACTATGTCTGAAAAGTCTCTAACTGAGTTGAGTTGTTGGGACATGCCCCCAACTAACTCTAACCAAACTGAAAATTGAAAGTAAAGAATAAAATGAAAGCATGTCTATTGTCCTCGAAACACAAGGACTCACCACTGAAGCTACTGAATGCGAATCAAGAATTGATTCTATGTGTGATCTGGATGCTGAGTACATGAACCTACATCATGAAAGGATGTAGCGCAAAGTATGCGTCAGTAGTTGGAATGTCATGAGCATGCAGGATATATATATTAAGATGAATAAATATATATGAGTTGAACAAAGCATAACTGAGCAATGGCATAAACTGAGCAGGAATATAAATACTGAAACATAACTGAAAAGCTAAGCTGAATGCAATGACGAAGTACTAATCATGAAAATAACATGCTGAACTGAATGCTAAAGTATATACTGAAAACCTGGTCAAATGCACTAAGAGTTTATGGGAGCTACTATTAACAGACATAAACCACGTGAGCTAAACGTGTAGTTCGATGTATACGCCCATTCGAGAGGACCCAATATACCTTGCCATAGGTATAAAGGCATACTGGCGTGATCACTAAATCTGATTCCCAACATAGGGGACTTATAATCCTATGCTGGCACATAGTTCTGGGACTATGAGGGTACGCTGAACCCTAGTACAACTCAGTGCTAAGTCTACTCCCAACTGACTATGTATATGACTAAAATGAAACTGAAATACTGAATAGGTCAAAATACTGACATGCTAACTGAGAATGCAACATTTATATAATGATAATATGACATTCGAAATTTGAAGCATGATTAGTTGTTTAACTGACCTAGCAAGTGTAATTCATGAACTAAGAGAATCTAAACAAACTAGGTTTCTGAGCTTTTTTTCAAGGAATTAAGCAAACTTTCGAGGAAACATGCTATTTCGAGTAAGGATACGACAACAACTAAATCACAACAAATCTCCAAAGTTTTAGAAACCCTAGGTTCTAAACAAGATATGGAGAATCAAGGAACTGACTGAATTCTAGGGACCTAGTGGATAAAAGGAACCAACTAGTGAAATCCCACATACCTGGTGACTAAATTCACAGAGAAATCCTTTGGGTTTCGGGGCTGAAACTTGAAGAACACCTCTGCTTGTTCTCGGGGAAACTGTCGCCTCTTTCTTCTCGTTTTGCTCTAAGTTTCGGTGAATGAGGGTTCTGGGTAATGTCTGACTAAAATATTAGGTTAAGACTGAGTAAAACGACGTAGTTTAAATGTCCAATGCTTAGGGGACAAGAACAAAACGACCGTAACTTAAAAGCTTACGAAGTCTATCCACGAGGCCTATGATGGACCGTCGATGGGACCACAACCTGTTAAGTGGGTCGTGGTTCTTGTCTAGTGCTACTGGTTCTTGGTACCTCCATCTACGATCCACTTCACGGACCATGTGAAGGCCAGCGTGGTTCTTCACTTGGGGCAGGTGTCTGCTGGATCAAGACGACGGACCCATCCACGGCCCGTGGAGGACTCTGTGGTTCCACACTTGAACCTTGGTGGCTCTACCTCAGTTCTACGAGCCATTTCACAGCTCGTGTGGGGATCCACGACCCATGAAGGGATCCGTGGTCCACCACGTTGGCTGGGTGTGAGCCACGAGCAGGTCGACAGACCGTGGTCTCTTTCGCGGTCCGTGAACCCCTTTGTGATTCACCAACTTTCCTATTGGTCAGTCTGTTAGGTTTCTGAGGCATTACAATGCGGGCGTCTTATTACCCCACTAAACAATCTTGAACTGATATTATTACATCATTTTTTGTCCACCTTACATAGAGAGTGTGTGCATTCTCTCAAAGAGAGTGATCAATCTAAAATAACTAATATAATTTTATTTTTACAAGTATTTTATTATAAAATATATTTTCTTATTATTTTAATTTTTTTTCCTTATTATTTTTTCTCTTTCTTTCTTCGAAAATTCATTGTCATCTCCATTGAAGCTTCTCACTTTCAATGTCACCATTTTTACCACAACTTCACCTTCCTTTTTTTTTTACTACTATTAGTTTTACTCTCTTTAATTTTAAAACTTTATCTAAATATTTTCTTACATTTTAAACAATTTGATAAACTCATTCGATTTCAAGATGATTAGAAGGTATCAAATAGTTTTTTTATATTCAATTTCAATCAAGTTCTTTCAATTTTCGGGTAATTCATTGATTCTTTTAATATTATCATTTCTAATTTTGAATTTGTATGAAAAGAGTAATTGATGATACCTTCAAAATTTTAAATTTTCTTAGAAACAAAATTAGTTTTGTTATCAATAATTCAATAAAGTCTAGAAAATAATATGATTTTTTTTTTCAAAAAAATCACTAAAATAAAGAGTTTGATTGGAGAAAAAGAAGAAAAGGAAAATTTAAAAAAGGGGAGAGAGGTTCAACTTGATGTGGGGGGTGGGGTGAGGGTGGGAGGTGAAGAAAAAGAAAGAAAATGTAGGGATGGATCAGATTGAAAGTGGGGGTGGAAGATGAAGTGGAATTTAAGATGAAATCAAAATTAAAATAATTTAAAGAGAGAGATAGAGAGATAAAAAAAGATAAAGAAAAAACTTAAAATGAAAAAAAAGTTATATTTTTAATTAAATTAACACGTGTCATGTAATGATTGGTGTGTGAACACAATTGCTTCTTAAAATCTAGGGCTGATCAAAAAAAGATATAATAATATCAATTCATAATTGTTGGGGTAATAGGACGATTGCAAAATTAAGGTGTCTTTTTGAAAATACGAGAAAACTTTAGTAGTGACTTTATGTCTTTTCTCTATAAAAAAAAAGTTAAATAAAATAAGATCTCCTATTGCAAAGTATTATTGGAACTCTAACAATCAAAGATGGTAAAAAGTTATACTAAATCAAACCAGGCAAGTGAAGAAATTCTAAGAGACATATCATGATGTAAACAAAAATAATCGGAGAGTGATGAAAATTCAGAATTAGGTAACAATCTGGTAAGCAGGTATGAAGCGATAGAAATTTTTTTCTTTTTGAGAATTCCATAAATCCTAGACAATCCCTTTTTGTTGAAGAAAATTAGCTTGACATTGAAGCTAGGCGATGAAAATAGGAAAATATTATAGTTTATATACATGTTGTGTTAGTCAAAGTTTAAAGATTAATGCAATCTTGTAGGTGAGGTTTTGGGAGAGCAAAGATGAGATATGTACAATGTAGATAATACTTATTAATAAAACTAGTTTTTGGACACGCACTTTGCACGTGTATTCCATGTGATTTTTTTTATATATATATAAATTTGTTAGAACGATAAATATTCTATAATAACATGCATGTAATGAGTAATAAAATACAATAGTTATAAATAATATTTTTAAAATATGAAAACAAAATACCAAATGAGAAGTGTATTTTAGTATTTAAAATTAATTTCTCTTACACAACCAACTATAAATTTTCTATTTTGGTTAGTAGTCAGCAAACTTTCAATAAAGTCATAAATGACTAATTTGAGCCCAAATAAAAATATAAATTAAAGAAGTCTAATGGGGAGAAAAAATAGAAAATAAAAAATACAATGTACACATTCTTCCTAGGATCGTAATCATAACAATATTGATAAAAAATAATATAGAATCAGTACAAAAAATTTCAAGTTCTCCATATAGCCTAGCTTCTTCATCGAGTAAAACCAAAGCATGATCTCACTTTTCAAAATTTTATTAAAATTCTTACATGTAAAAAGAAACACAACAAATTTGTAACAAACAAAAAAAAATTACTAAAACAAAGAAGATGAGTGAGGAAAATGTTAGAGACATATCATGATGTAAATAGAAACAATTTAGGATTGATGAAGAATCTAGTAAACGGGATGGAGCCACATAAGCTTTTTTATAAATTTCAAGACATCCTATTCGATATATTTCCTACGTATGTTAGATTTTCTTTCAATAACCTTGACTAATAGAATTGTGAAATTAGATTAGGCTGAGAAAAGGGCTAAGAGAGAAGCTTAGGATATTACTTAAGTAAAGGGGCGTTAAAGTCGAGGTCGATGTAAGGGGTAGCGTTACAGTCGAGGTCAAAGTAAGGGGTAGCATTAATTAAGTACTATTACATTGGTGTCGTCGTCTTACCCTCTCCAAATTCCATTTTATTCTGAGATCACCATTAAGTATTACGTTGTTGTTGTTGTCGTCATCTTGTGACTTTGATTTACTCAGCAAAATCTAGGGAAGGTTTTCGCTTGGATTTGAACTTTATACGGTCATTTTTTATGACTATGTATTATTGCTACTATTTGAGAACACGTAGAAACACTTTTGAAATCTTGATCAAACATAAATGGTTGCTCTAGTATTGATAAAAGCACTTTTCAAATTAAGTAGCCAAATAACACACTTCTTAATTAATGAACAGTTAATTATAATAAGAATACCATACTGTGAAATGTGAATGTACTACCAAAACTACCTTGTATATCTAAACAAATGATATATTACATATGGTAACATTTCACATAACATCATTGATGAAAAAAAAACTGTTTACATTTGATGAAAATCAAGAAATCGTCGAGAGCCAGCAATACTAAGATCCGAAACATAGTGAATAATATGAAACTTTTGTCCATCACAAAGTTTAATTTCATTCAAATGGTAGATAAAGAAGTTGATATTGATTCCCCTGTACTTTTGGCTAACTCTAATACAACCCAACTTTAGTCCCGACTACAATCATATATACTCATCGAACCTAGCAATTGTTTTTCTCATCCTCTTGCCTTTTCCCAAATCGTCCGTCATAATTTGTGCATCATCTTCAGTAAGGGCCCTATCGTTCACAGCATCTCTGGCAGCCAAAGCATTGTCAAGAGTTTGATTCCTATTTGGTACCAGTAGACGGCTACTAGAACCCTATGTCGCTCTGAAAATGCCCCATAAGTAGCATTTATGTTGGTATCCGATCAACCAGTTTCTCAAATAATTTAACAATGAACATGAAATAACAACATCTAATGAAAACACGAAATAAGTAAAAACTTACTCCACTGACGCAGGGGCAGTTCTGTGGATGTAAAAATCAATAGCTCCCCATATGGTGTTAATGCACGGAGAGCATGTTATCCACCAATCATATATTGAACCAAACTATCAAATTTATCCTAGTGTCTGCACGGAAAAAATTAAAATGACAACAAAACAAATTTGATGAAAGCACTAAGCATTAAATGGTGAACATATAAAGTACTTACCTTACCTCAGAGGAGAAGAAAAACAATTCAATGTCATCGATAGTAGCCTCTGATGTGTTGAAATACATATGCCATAAATCGTCTTTTGAAACCATTTCAAAGTGAAGATGAAGTAGCTTTGCTTTTTCAAAAACATTTTGACTTGCTTTGTCGGAGAGGTGAGCAACAACTTCGTCAAGCATATACTTGTTGTTTCAAATGTTATAGCAACCCCTACCAGAAAATGTGCAAGAAAACAAATATTTTTATTCACAATGTATACACCAATAAATTCTGAATAATCTGTGAGATATTTACTCACCTCCAATTAGGATCATCAACAGGTTGTGCAGCATGACTATGTTCTACTAAACCAGTTACAGGTGGGACAGCATCAGAATTCATCGTTCTAGTGATTTCATTCTCCTTGCATTTGTCGCATACCCAAGGGACATATTCAGTGAAGGTGACTTCGTCAAGGCGGTAGATGAATAGATTTAAAACACACAAGATCATTAAACCATGTAAGGCTAACCTAAATTACAAAAAGGAGGCGAAAGAAGTCGACACATGACAGGTCAATTGATTATTAAAATAGAAAAAAACTAAGATACTACTACACAAGTTTTGAGTAATCAATTCCACAATCATCTTAAGATACCAAATTACCTCCATCAGAGTCAAAACCAGCATAATCAGACTTAGAAAGTTACAAACGATCTACTTATAGCCTAGAAAGTAACCACATGACAAACCATTCATCTTTCCAATTTGATCATATGCCTTGAAATAAACAACAAAGTCCATAGAAATATCCAAAGTGTTCCACCATTCCACCATCATGGGCCTATAGCAAACAACTCTTTCATGGAACGTTAGACTAACGAGCACTATAGTTTTTCTGAGACTCAACATCACTAGCATATAAATCCCTTATACCTTCCAACTTAGCACTCAAAATGTTGATTAAGGAATATTTCCTAAAAAGCATATGGATAACCACATTATCGTTTCCTTGTATGAAATTATACCCAGTAGCATTCCTTTAATTCAACCTACCTTGAGTTTCATGTCATTATTTATCTTGCATGAGAATGACTCAAATAGCCTTCCCCGATGCATGAAACTCAACCTCAAAGGTCTTGTCATAATTTGCAAGTTGCAATAAATGAGGCGAACTAATTAAGCTTATATTTCAACTTCTTATTAGACTTATCTTACTTTACCCCACCACAAAACCATTATTGTTTTTAATCATATCGAATTAAGGGGAAGCTTCTATACTCTATCCTCTTCAAAACCTCCTATAAAAGCTTACTAACCTATTGAAGCTCCAAACCTCTTAACACTCTTAAGAGTTGGTAAATCCCTTATAGCCTTTACTTTGGTCTCATCTACTGCTATGCCCTTCCCTCTTACTACAAACCCAAAGAAAACAATCCTAAAAATCTCATTTATTAAAGTTTGCATAAAATTTCCCTCTCTTAAGTATTTCAAACTTGCCAAAAGAAACTCTCAATACACAATTCTTAAACATATGAAGGGACATTTGTTACAACAAATAAGAAATCATACATCATTTATATAAGCCATACTTTGTTTAAAGGTGGCCTTTCATTTGGATTTGGTGATAAGCATAAAAAGAAACAAAGTTCATATTTCTTTAAGCGAGAAGAGCAACACTCACTTTATTGAACTATATCCATTCTACCTCAATTTTCAGAGGACCCTCAGCTCAAGTATAGAAAATCAAAGTAGGTATGAAAAGGAAACAATAACAACAACAATCTAAGAATACCGATATACAACAATAACAATAGTAACAATGTAAGCATACCGATATACAACAACTTCAAGACAGCTAATACAATGAATAAAGGCATTCGAGAATCCTCTGTCACTACAGTTTAGACATATTTTCGGCGCCTGCACAACATGGAAAAATAATTATTAAAACTACATTCATATGCATAGAAATATAAAAATAATGCAAAAAATGCATGTACTCTATATAACAAAAGTTAAAGCAAGAAATTAAAGCACATGTCATAGTCTCCATTTTCCAATTTTAGGGGATGTTATTATTCAAATCAAATATGAGTTGTGCTATCAATGTAGACATAGGATACACATTTCCTCTCTCTATGATTGTGTTAGTGGAGATAGCTAGATTAGTAAAACCAGTTACTAAGAAGTTTGGAATTAGTATCGGTCCTAGATGTCATTGTTGCACTTCTGATGACTCTAACACAACTATTGAAAATGTTGATCACCTTTTTTGTCTAGGTCTACAAGCTAAAAGAATTTGGAATTATTTTGCAGGGCCGCTGGGAAGTGGAGATATGCATAACATTGTTAAGATGATATTGCTCAATTGGTGTAATTTTAAGACTAAAAACCCCATTGCAGCTTTCATATATAAAGCTCTACCCCCAATCATTTGTTGGGAACCTGAAGAACTAGGTGTAGCAATAAATTTGAGGTTGTAAGGCCTTATTTTTTTAGAATCAAAACTAACATCACTTAAACTCTATTGCAGGTTACACAGAAGAACTTTGGTCAAGCAAAGATAGGGGAAAGCTGGAATAGCCTCTGTCAAATCTTCGAAGCGGACATCAATCAAAGAACTTCCATAATAGTTAAATGGCTCAAACCACCTAGAAATTTTAGTAAGCTCAATAGTGATGGAAGTTGCGTTCAAGGAAGTTGTGGTGGAGGAGGGCGCTAATCAGAGACAGCCAAGGAAACATGATGTTTCCTTACTATTTAGGTCTAGCCCAAGGTACGAGCAACATGGCTGAAGTCTGTGCACTACTCTACGGTCTAAAATGGTGTGTTAGTAGAGGTTACGATAGGGTTTTGGGAGAAACAGATTCCCTACTCTTGGTTAAATGAATATATGGATAATAGAAAATACCTTGGAGATTGGATAAATTGATTCAAGAAGCACAACAAATAGTTGAATCTCATGGATTTATCATCAGATATTGCTTCAGGGAAGCCAATAAATTATTGTTGATATATTATCATCCAGGAGGTATAGTGTTGATGCAATACATGATTTCAACTCTTTCTCTTATCTCCCGAGGGAAGTTAGGGGATTAATTAACACAGATAGATGGGAGCTCCCTTCCTTCAGAATGCAGCAGGTTAAACCTTCATGTTTTATTTACGAACCCCCCTAATCCTCTTTATCAATGAGTCAAGTTAGTAGAGTAATAGCTAGCTTAGACTTCCTTTTTTAGGGATAACTTATAGATTTTATCTAACTCTATTTCTACCCCAAGATCTAGTATTAAGTTTGGTATGCCAAACTTCAAAATGTAACTCTTTCATATCAATGATCATCGGAGGCAATTAAAAAAAAAAGAATCCTCTTCATCAAAAAATTATACTATATATTGTAGCTAGAGTACCACATATTCTCAAAGTTTTTTTCTCTTCTTAAAGCACGATTGATATAATTATAATTAAAAATTATAGACAATTAAATTTGCAATTATGTTTCACTTCTTAATTTGTCTAATTCACTTCAATTTGAATCAATCATGTTTTAACATTAGCTTTGTAAAATTGTCTTCAATTTTTTTAGGTGTCTTCTTAGACATTTCAAGCTCAAACTAATTAAATTATTAAATTTCAAAATATATTGTCTTAACTTTAGACCTTTTTTTAAAGTGTAATACTCACTACAATATTGATGGTTTGAACCTACTTTTGTAATTAAAAGTAATACAAAATATTATACAAGTAAAAATGATAATCTAATTGGTATACCCATCAAATGGAGTTTAATTCTATTTTTAAATATTTCTACTACTAGAATAATTCTGATGATTCGTGCAACAATTGACTCAATTGAAAAAATGTTCCAAAGTATAATCCGTACGAATTCACTTAAGATATAAGCGTTTGTGGTGTTATTTAAGGAACAATAATTTATATATGTCAATTCGTGTCTTACAAATTATTAAAGAAAATATTATATCGCTAATTGAAAGAAAATAATTATCAAATTATAATTAACTACCAGGTATTTTAATAATTAATGAAAATAAAATATATAAGAAAAATAAATTAAATAAAATGAGATCTCCCTTTTCAAAATTTTATTGGAACTCTTACTCGGTAAAGAAATCACAACAAATTTATAACAATCAAAAAGTGTAAAAAATTATTCTAAATCAAACCAGACAAATGAGGAAATTCGATGAGACATACCATGCTGAGGAATCGAAACCAATTGGAGATTGATGAAAATTTCAGTACTAGATTAAAATCTGGTAAGCTGGTATGTAGTGAAAGAAGCTTTTTTTTTTTTTGAGAATTCAAGTAATTCTAGCTTGACGTTGAAGGTAGGCGATGAAAATTAGGGAAACGTTATAGTTTATATAAATATATATATGATGTGTTGGCCAAACTCATTTTTTTAAGCTAGTAGCCATAAATGTTTTTCACTTGAAAGAAAGTATCCATTTCATCTAGCTATTCACCATTAAGGTTGATATCTTGAAAAATCTAATATTTTTTTGGAAGAAAGATAATTTTATTTAATAAAATAAAAACTTAATTGACTCTTTAATTGACAATCAAAATCAAAAGGCTATATTTATTAAAAACTTTTTTCCATTTTTATATTTTACCAAAATAGTCAATACGAAGTCTTGTAAGAAACTAATAACTCATAATTGCAAGTTTATCTAATTTATTCATTTATTTTCACTTAAAAGTAAATGTCCCCTTTCATCTATCTATCCACCATTAATACTGATATTTTGAAGCAATTTAATATTTTTTTGAATATAAAGTAATTTTATTTAATAAAATAAAGAATTAAATGACTTTTTAATTGACAACCGAAATCAAAAAGCTATATTTATTTAAAATATTATTCGACTTTTTATTTTACCAATATCTCAACATTAAGGAATATATTTAATCTTTATGGACGCAAGTTCATATACTAATTAAGACATATTTTTGTAATTGAAAGTAATACAAAATATTATACAAGTGAAAATGATGTAGTTTTGATTCTATTTTTAAATATTTCTACCACTAGAATAATTTTGATAGTTTGTGCAACAATTAACCCAGTTGAAAAAGTTTTCAAAACTGAAATCCAGAAGACAAGTGAGAAATTCTAAGATACATACCATGGTGGAAATTCAGAATTATATTAGACTCTGGTAGCGGGTATGGAGAGATCGATAGTAGGTTTTTTTTTCTTTGAGAATTCAAGAAATCCTACCCAGCCTTTTTTGTTGAAGAAAATTAGTGTGACGTTGAAGCTAGGCGATGGAAATAAGGGAAACATTATAGTTTATATGTATGATGGGTTGATCAAACGTTCTAGATCAATGTGATCTCAAAGAAATCTAATTTTTTGGGGAAAAAAATTATACTTATTTAAAACATTATTCGACTTTTATATTTTACAAAAAATAGTCAATAATGAAGTCTTGTAAGAAATTATAATTCATAATTACAATTTTATCTAATTTAATATTTATTTATTAAGGTTAGTCATAAACTACGATTGATCATCTACGTATATTCTACATAATAAACTCATACAAATTTACTTAAGATATAACTGTTTGTTACGTTATGTAGCACAGAATAATTTTTATATGTCTATTAATGTCTTACAAATTATTTAAAAAATATTATATTGCTAATTTTTTTTTAATAAAAATTATCAAAATATAAGTAATTATCATGTATAAAATAAGATATGCTTTTTCAAAATTTTATTGGAACTCTAATCGGTGAAAGAAAACACAATAAATTTATAACAATCAAAGAGTGTAAAAAATTATACTAGATCAAAAAAGACAAGTGAGGAAATTCAAAGAGACATACCATGCTTGAATAAAAAAAAATTGGAGATTGGTGAAAAGTCAGAACTATATTAGAATCTGGTAAGGCAGGTATGGAGAAAATGAAGTTTTTTAAAAAAAAATTTAGAAAAATCTAGTGAATCCCTCTTTGTTGAATAGAATTAGCGTGACGTTGAAACTAGGGGATATCTTGAAGCAATCTAATATCTTTTTTGAAAAAAAATTATTTGATAAAACAAAAACATAAATGACTATTTAATTGAAAATCGAAATCACAAAGTTATATTTATTTAAAACTATATTTCACTTTCATATTTTACTGAAACAGTCAATAACGAAGTCGGGTAAGGAATTATAACTCATAATTGTAATTTTATAAATACATTTATTTTCACTTAAAAGGAAATGTCCCTTTCATCTGGCTATCCACCATTAAGGCTGATATCTTAAAGCAATTTAATACTTTTTTTGGAAAAAAGATAATTTTAATTAATAAAACAAAGAATTAAGTGACTCTTTAATTGGAAACTGAAATCAAAAAGATTAATTTATTTATAACATTATTCAACTTTTATATTCTACCAAAACAGTCAATAATGACGTCTTGCAAGAAATTGTAACTCATAATAGCATTCATTTTATTTAACTTAAAATACATTTATTTAGGGTAATTATAAATTGCGATTGTGCATCAAAGAATATGAGACTGTAATCACCGTTTAGTAGTGTTAATGTAACACCTCGGATTCGATAAGATGGAAAAAATGTAGCTTTCCAGGATCTGGTGTCAGGACCAACGGAAGCGACCGACGGACCGTGTATCAGACCACGGACCGTAGGTGGGACCCTTCGTTGGGTTCCAGACTTAGCGGTCTCTGATCCCACCCACGGCCGACCAGTATAGTCCGTGGTTGGGCTTACGGACCGTAGGTCTGGCCGTTGGTGAGGGTCAGTAGCTAATTAGAGGAAAATGGCTTTTGGATCAACTTCAAACAGTCATATCTTTTAGCACAAAATGAATTAGGTGTCCCATGACATATCAAGTTAAAGATAATTGAATCTTCTTTCCATCGCCACCGAGTTTGCTAAAATCCAAGCTTGGAGTAAAATGCTATGCTCATTTTAGTGAAGCCATGTCGGGAAGAACACGAAGCACAACCCAGTTGAGGAGCAGTGGTTCAAACGACAGCCCGTCAATCCCACCGTGAATAGCCTTCGTCAGCTTTTGAGTTCGGGTCATTTTGGTCCTTTTCCCTATGCATTAGGCACTTAAACTACATCGTTTGATGCCTAAACTACGTCATTTTACTTAGTCTAAGCCTAATAATCTAGTCAAACATACCCAGAACCCTCATTCTCCAAAAATCATCCAAGTTAGAATGAAAAGAAGAGAAAGAGGCCCCAATTTCTTTCAAGAACAAGTAGCTGTGTTCTTCAAAGTTGAGCCCCGAAATCTAAAGGATTTCACTGTAGATTTTGTTATCAGGTATGTGGGATTTCACTAGTAGGTTCCTTTCACCCATTAGGTCCCTAGATTTTAGTCAGTTCCTTGATTATTCATAGCTTGTTTAGACCTAGGGCTTATAAAACCTTAGAGATTCATGGTGATTTTGTTGTTGTAGTATCCTTAATCGAAATATCATGTTTTGTTGGAAATTTTGCATAATTCCTTGTATAAACTCAGAACCCTAGTTTGTGTAATTTCTCTTAGTTCATGAATTATATTTGCTAGGTCAGTTAGACAGAAAATCATACTCTAGATTTCGAATGTCACATAAATATTGTATAAATGTTGCATTCTTAGTTAGCATGTCAGTATTTTGAGCTATCCAATATTTAGTGCATTTTAGCTTCATGAATATTCACTTGGGAGTAGACTTAGCGCCGAGTTGGACTAGGGTTCAGCGTACCCTCAAAGTCCTAGAACTATGTGCCCACGTAGGTTTATTAGTCCCCTCAGTTGGGCATCAATTTTAGTGATCACGCCACAGTCATGCCTTTATACCCCTGGCAAGGTATATTGGGTCCTCTCGATTGGGTGTATACATCGGACTCCACGTTGAGCTCACGTGGTTTATGTCGGTTAATAGTAGCTCCCACAGTCATACTCTTAGTGCATTAACCACATTTTCAACAGTTATTTCAGTATGCAGTTCAACATGTTATTAGTACTTCGTAATTGCATTCACTTTATCTTTCAGTTATACTTCAGTATATATCTATATCCTTATTCAGATTATATCATTGCTCAGTTATGCATTTATCAAATTATATACTTTGTTCAGCATATCATATATATATCATGCATGCTTAGTACATTCCAAGTGCTGACGCATATTTTGTGCTACATCATTTCATGATTTAGGTTCAGACACTCAGCATCCAGATCACGCTTAGATCAATTCTCGATTCGACTTTAGCAGCTTTAGTAGTGACTCCTCATACTTCAAGGACAATATACATGCTTTCTATTTTAGTCTTTATTTCCAGTTTTAATTTTGTTAGAGTTAGCTGGGGGCATGTCCCAACAATTCAATTCAATAGAGGCTTATCAAACATAGTAGTAGATTCAGCTCGAGTTGTTAAGTGTTGTTTTAGTCATCACTAAACTCTTATTATTATATCTTATATATTCAGACTAGTTGGGTTTTTCCCCAGTTTAGATATCCATTGTTTTTAGCTTTCGCATAGTATATGTTTTACTTAGTCACTTTCAGTAAACTTGATATATGTCAAACTCAGAGTTCACTTGGGGTCACTCGTGATCCTAGATCCCATGTTACGTCTAGGGGGTAGCCACGGGACGTGACAATTAACTTACCATTTTATTGTTGGAGACGATGACCGGAGCTCGGAGGAAAACGAAGCAAAATCTACATGACGTTTTAGGCTCAAATTAATGACAGTGTTAATGCGGAATATTTTGTGCATCAAACTGTTTTTTATTTTATTGGTATTTTCGACTTCTTTACGGTATAGACTTTGCACTGTTACCTTGTTACTTGCTATATTATCTTCACTATCTCCTTCTTCTTTGTACGTGGATTTGTTGCACTTGAACAAGAGGGTCTTTTGTAAAAAATCTCTCTACTTCCACGAGGTAGTAGTAAACTCTACTTACATTCTATCTTCCCTACACCTTACTTGTTAGATTTCACTAGGTATGTTGTTGTTGTTGTTGGCGCTTGTATTTGTTTATGATCAGGTATGTGCAAAGTCTAATTATAATGTACACATAGTATTGTGTTGTATTGTATCGTATTGTATTGTGTGGTATCCTTTTCCGTGGTTACATTGTGTCACAACATCAACAATTTAAATAACAAACCTACAAAAAAATGTAGGGTACAGAGGTAGAACTACTGTAAATAGGCAGGATAACGAATTGCATAAGATTATTAAATAATAAGTAAAGACAAAAAAAAAGAAAAAAAAATTAAGATAACGACGCGATCACACCAAATCGATTGTTCCACAAAATGAGACTTTTCGTGATTACTTAATGATGGATAAAAAAGATACAATTTCAGTAAAAATTAAGAGATACATGATATTTAATTTAAAGTATCAATACAATATAATACAACGGGTAATAACGATCGAGAAATCCTTGAGAAACATCAATACTAGTAAGATCCAAAACACATTGAATAATGTAAAACTTTTGTCCATCACAAAGTTTAATTTCAATAAAATTGTAGATAAACAAGCTGATTTTGATCCCCTGTTCTTTTGGCAAACTCTAATACAACCCAACTTACCATTTCGTCTTTTGATCCTCTTGCCTTTTCACAACTCGTTTGTCATCACTTTTGCATCAACCTCAATAGGGGCCCTATCGTTCACAACTTCTTTGCCAGCTAAAACATTGTCATGAGTTTGTCGTACCATCCCAGATTGAATATTGTTTGGTACCAATACACGACAACTAGAATCGGTCTGTGTCGCTTTGATAATGCCCCATAAGTAGCATTCAGTTGATATCCTGCCAACTAGTTTCTTAAATAAGTTAACAAAGAACACGAAATAAAATTGAATGAAAACTAAGATCTAAGCCCCCTAAGTAAAACTTACTCTAGTGAGGTAGGGACAGTTCTGTGGATGTGAAAACCAACAGCTCACCATATGGCATTAATGCTCGGAGAGCATGTACTTCACCAATCATATCTTCAACCAAACAATCAAATTTCTCCTGGTGCCTGTACGGAGAAAATTAAAATGACAAACAAAGTGAATTTGATGAAAAGTACTACACGTTAAATGATGAACATATACAGTACTTACCTTGCCTCCGAGGGGAAGAAAAACAATTCAATGTCATCAGCATTAGCCTTTGATGTATTGAAATATTTAGGCCATAAATCAGCTTTTGAAACCATTTCAAAGTGAAGATAAATTAAAAGTAGCTTTGCTTTTGAGAAACACATTGGCATTCTTTGTCGGAGAGGTGAGCAACAACTCCATCAAGAAATTATCACGCCATAGAAAAATCTGTGAGACATTTCCTCACCTCAAAATAGGATCATCAACAGGTTGTACATCATGACCATGCTCTACCAAATCCGTTCCAGGTGGGACTGGATCAGAATTCATGATTGGGAATCTATTGTCATGGCAGTCGCTGAAGAGATTTAAAACACACAAAACATATGTTCAACGACACAAGTTTTGAGCAATCATGTCCACAATCAGTATACCAAACTACAATAACAAACAAGAGAGTCAAAATCAGCATATATAATCAGACTTAGAAAGCTACAAACGATCTACTGATAAACTAGAAAGCAACGACATAACAAGCCATTTATCGTTCCAATTTTATCATATGCCTTGAAACAAACAACAAAGTACCATACTGTGAAATGTGTGATCACTATTAAGTACTACTATGTTGTTGTTGATGTCACCGTCTTGTGACTTTGATTTACTCAGCAAAATCTAGGGAAGCTTTTCACTTGGATTTGAACTTTATGCAGTCGTTTGTTATGACTATTTATTATTGCCACTATTTAAGAACACGTAGAAACACTTTTTAAATCTTGATCAAACATAAATGGTTGCCCTAGTATTGACAAAAGCATTTTTCAAATTAAGTAGCCAATTAACACACTTCTTAATTAATCAACAATTAATTGTGACGAGTCATTAACAATAATAAGAATACCATACTGTGAAATGTGAATGTACTACCAAAACTACCTTGTATAGCTAAACAGATGACATATTACATATGGTAACATTTCACATAACATCATTGATGAAAACAAAGTTGTTTACATTTGTTGAAAATCAAGAAATCCTGGAGAGCCAGCAATTCTAAGATCCAAAACATAGTGAATAATACGAAACATTTTTTTTGTCCATTGCAAAGTTTAATTTTAGTTAAATAGAGGATAAAGATGTTGATATTGATTCCCTTGTCCTTTTGGCTAACTCTAATACCGCTCAACTTTAATCCCGACTACCAACATATATAGTCATCCAACCTAGCAATTGTTTTTCTGATCCTCTCGCCTCCTCCTAACTTGTCCGTCATAACTTGTGCATCGTCCTCAATAGGGGCCCTATCATTCACAGCATCTCTGGCAGCCAAAAATTGTCAGGAGTTTGAATCCTGTTTGGTACCAGTAGACGGCTACTAGAACCTTGTGTCGTTCTGAAAATGCCCCATAAGTAGCATTTTTGTTGGTATCCGGCCAACCAGTTTCTCAAATAAGTTAACAATGAACATGAAATAACATATAATGAAAACGCGAAATAAGTAAAAACTTACTCCAGTGATGCAGGGGCAGTTCTGTGGATGTGAAAACCAATAGCTCCCCATATGGTGTTAATGCTCAAAGAGCATGTTCTCCACAAATCATATCTTCAACCATACTATAAAATTTATCCTGGTGTCTGTACGGAGAAAATGGAAATGAAAACAAAGAGAATTTGAAGAATAGCACTAAGAATAAAATGGTGAACATATAAAGTAGTTACCTTGCCTCCGAGGGGAAGAAAATCAATTCAATGTCATCGACAGTAGCCTCTAGTTTGTTCAAATACCTAGGCCATAAATCGTCTTTTCAAACCATTTCAAAGTAAAGACGAAGTTGAAGTAGCTTTGTTTTTTCATAAACACTTTGACTTGCTTTGTCGGAGAGGTGAGCAACAACTCCGTCAAGCGTATACTTGTTGTTCCAAAAGTTATAGCAACCCCTGCCAGAAAATGTGAAAGAAAACAAATATTCTTATTCACAATGTATACAATAATAAATTCCAAATAATTGGTGAGATACTTACTCACCTCCAAATAGGATCAACAACAGGTTGTGCAGCATAACTATGCTCTACCAAATCAGGTACAGGTGGGACAGCATCGAAATTCATCGTTCTAGTGATTTCATTCTCCTTACATTCGTTGCATACCCAAGGGACATATTCAGTGAAGGTGACTTTGTCAGGGCAGTAACTGAAGAGATTTAAAACACACAAGATTATTAAACCATCTAAGGTTAACCTAAATTATAAAAAGGAGGTGAAAGACGTCGACACATGATAGATCAATTGATTATTAAGATAGAAAAACTATAGAAAAGAAGAAGATAGAAATTAAAGTAGAGAGACCACTACACAAGTTTTGAGTAGTCAATTCCACAATCAGCCTAAGATACCAAATTACCTCCATCAGAGTCAAAACCAGCATAATCATGCTTAGAAAGTTACAAACAATCAACTAATAGCCTAAAAAGCAACCACATGACAAACCATTCATCGTTACAATTTGATCATATGCCTTGAAATTAACAACAAAGTCCATAGAAATATCCAAAGTGTTCCACCATTCCACCATCATGGGCCTATAGCAAAAAACTCTTTCATGGATCGTTAGACTAACGAGCACTATAGTTTTTTCGAGACTCAATATCACTAGCATAAATATCCTTTATACCTTCCAACTTAGCACTCAAAACGTTGATCAAGTAATGTTTCCTAAAAAGCATATGGATAACCACATTATCGTTTCCTTGTATGAAATTCTACCTAGTAGCATGCCTTTGATTCAATCAACCTTGAGTTTCATGTCATTATTTATCTTGCATGAGAACAACTCAAATAGCCTTCCCCGATGCATGAAACTCAATCTCAAAGGTCTTGTCATAATTTGCAAGTTGCAATAAATGAGGCGAACTAATTAAGCTTATATTTCAACTTGTTATAAGACTTATCTTACTATACCCCGCCACAAAATCAATATCCTTTTTAAATATAGCAGATTAAGGGGCAGCTGCTATACTATATCCTCTTCAAAACCTCCTATAAAAGCTTGCTTACACATTGAAGCTCCAAACCTCTAACACTCTTAAGAGTTGGTAAATCCCTTATCGCCTTTACTCTGGTCTCATCAACTTCTATGCCCTTCCCTCTTACTACAAACCCCAAGAAAATAATCCTAAAAATCACATTTATTAAAGTTTGCATAAATTTCCCTCTCTTAAGTATTTCAAACTTGCCCAAAAAAAAAAACTCTCAATACACAATTTTTAAACATATGAAGGGACATTTGTTACAACAAATAAGCAATCACACATCATTTATCTAAGCCATACTTTGTTTTAAAGGTGGCCTTTCATTTGGATTTGGCGTTAAGCATAAAAAGAAACAAAGTTCATATATATTTCTTTAAGCGAGAAGAGCAACACTCACTTTATTGAATTATATCCATTCTCCTACTTTATGGAGGTAGAGAGGCTATTTTCAGAGGACCCTTAGCTCAAGTATAGCAAATCAAAGTAAGTATGAAAAGGAAACAATAACAATAACAATCTAATCATACCGATATATAACAATAACAATAGTAACAATCTAAGCATATCGATGTACAACAACTTCAAGATAGCCAATACAATGAATAAAGGCATTCGAGAATCCTTTGTCACCGCAGTTTAGACATATTTTTGAAGCCTGCAAACCATGGAAAAATAATTATTAAAACTACATTCATATGCATAGCAATATAAAAATAATACAAAAAATGCATCTACTCTATATAACGGAAGTTAAAGCAAGAAATTAAAGCATATGTCATAGTCTCCATTCTCCAATTTTAGAGGATGTAATGAGTCAAATCAAATATGAGTTGTGCTATCAATGTAGACTGAATAGGACAAACATTTTCCCTTTCTATGATTGTGTTGGTGGAGACAGCTAGAATACCACATTTGAATCCTACTCCCAACTAAAGAAAGAGTTACTAAAAAAATTGGAATTAGTATCTGTCTGGATGTCATTGTTGCACTTCTGATGACTCTAACACAAATATTGAAAATGTTGATTACCTTTTTTGTCTAGGTCTACATGCTAAAATAATCTAGAATTTTTTTGTAGGGCCGCTGGGAATTGGAGATATGCATAACTATCTTAAGATGATATTACTTAGTTCGTGGAAATTGAAGACTAAAAACCCCATTGCAGCTTTCATATACAAACTTCTACCCTCAATCATATGTTGGGTACTCCGGAGAACTAGGTGTAGCAATAAATTTGAGGCAGTAAAGCCTTCTTTTTTCAGAATAAAAACTAACATCACTTAAACTCTATTTCAAGTTACACAAAATAATTTTAGTCAAGCAAAGATAGGGGAAAGCTGGAATAGCCTCTGCCAAATCTTTGAAGCGGTCATCAATCAAAGAACTTCCATATGAGGAAAATCTCTCAAATTAAACCACCTAGAAATTTTAGTATGCTCAACAGTGATGGAAGTTGCGTTCAAGGAAGTTGTAATGAAGGAGGGCTAATCAGAGATAGCCAAGGAAACATAAAGTTTGCTTACTCTTTAGGTTTAGGTCAAGGTACTAACAACATGGTTGAAGCCCTTGCACTACTCTATGGTCTTAAATGATTTGTTGGTAGAGGTTACGATAGGGTTTGGGAATAAATGGATTCCCTACTGTTAGTTAAATGCATAAACGGAGAATGGAAAACGCCTTGGAGATTGGATAATTTAATTCAAGAAGCACAACAAATAGTTGAATCTCATGGATTTATCATCAGTCACTGCTTCACGGAAGCCAACAAACCTACTGATATATTAGCATTCATAAGTTATAGTATTGACGCAATACATGATTTCAACTCTTTCTCGGATCTCCCGATGTAACGACCTGTTTCCGTCATTACGGATAAGCCAATGGGGAAGGAATTTGGGCCAGAAAACTACTGCGTAGTAACTTGGAAATTTCTAGCCTAGGCCAGACTTGGATGAAATTTAAGTCAGGTGAGGTCTAGGGCAATCCGGTAATAGATAGGGAACTTAATGATCAGTTTGATCATGTGAGTGCATAGCCAAGACGTTAAGGAGCTTGTACATCTTTACAAAATTGACTTCGGGTGAGTAGAACTCCCGAAACTGATCTTGGCGTGAAATGGTAGTTTTAGAACAACAAGGATTGAAGGTGTGTTGCGAAATGGGAGTTTGGAACTCAAACTCCGATCTTCTGTATCTATGCAAGTCGTCGGGGTGAGGTTAATCCCGCCAGAGCGGGGCTGCTGTTGCTGGATGGGGCCTGCTGTGGCGGGACAATCGCGACTTCAACCGGAGAAAAACCCCAAAAGCCTTATTTTCTGCAAAACTTTGTTCTTAAGAGCTATGGGACGACCCAGGTAGTTTCTTATCAATTTCCCACAAATTCTCGCGCTAAAGGTAAAAAAAATTCTCCCCTAATGCGTATTTCGATTCTTAGAACTTAGAAACCTTGTTAATTATCGTAGGGGAAGGGTTTTCTCCTGAAGATAATTGTGGAAAAAGCCCTAGTTGAGCATTAGGATCTTGGTTTAAGCCTTGGGTTGATATTTTGTTATAATCTGGGTAAAAGTAGGCCTTGTTTATTGATCATTGCCCTAATTACTTGTTTTAGACCAAGAACAAGCTGAAAGACTCTTGAAAGGGAAGGCTAAAGTGTCTTTGGAGTTTTTAGGCTTGGTTTCGAGGTAGGTGATGGTTCGACTTCCTATTGTGTCATACATGCCTATAAATTGCTCCATTGTATCCATGCATGTATGTAAATAGGGAAACATGAATCGAATCTAATGAAATGATTATGTTTGAACATTTACATGCCATGAACCTATTACTTGACTGTGTGACTATGTGCACTGTTCATTATCAGTTTGATCACGTTCTGACACACTAATAGTTTCAGTGTGGGTTCCATGAGAGAACCACTTGTGATTATTACATTCATATTTACCTGTCATTGATATTGGAAAATTGTATGTTGCTCCTAAAATGATAATTGAATTATGCGTTATGTATATGTGTGTTACTGTATTGTAATTACTTGCTTATATTTCACTTACTAGAGTAGCCGCGTGATCCTACCAGTACACCGTGGTTTCGTGTACTGATACTGCACTTGCTCTTTCTTTGTTGAGTACAGGGCATCTTCAGGCGGCTATTAACAGACCTTGGTTAGGAGATCATTGACCGAGACCGAATTCAAGGGTGAGCCAGTTCTTTCAGGCTGTCATCGATCCATTATTAGTTTAGTCCATTCTTTTCAGACTCAGACTTTATGTTCTGACTTTGCTTATACTTAGTTTACGGGGTTGCACTCATTTTTCTTAAACTTGTTGATTGGTAAAGATTTGGTACAATGACTTTCAGGTCTAAGGGTATAATCGAAAAGATTATGCTTAGTTATTTTTGTTAGACTTTCGGAGTTGATGGGAACTCCTTATTTAATTCATCATTTAAACCTGCTTTCGTATCTTTAAATGGTTTAGTTTCTTTAAGTTACTTAGTCGGGTTGTGGTAGTGGTTCTCCCACTGGAGGCTTAGTGTGGGTGTCAATCACGACATTCTGGGTCATGACAAAATTGGTATCAGAGCCCTAGGTTCGTTGATTTCATTGTACCAAAATGAGTCTAGTATTGTCTTGCGTAACGGTATGGAGACGTCTTTACTTTTTTTCGAGAGGCTACAGGGCTTTAGGAAATATCTTTGTCTTCTTCTCCCTTTTCGTGCTATGACTTGATTCCAATTGGTATCTGGTAATCCAAATTGGTATCTAATCTTTTTTTCTCTTATGTTCGTAGATGGTTAACGCGCGGTACAATGGCATCAGGCCCGTAGCTCCCATCACTAATCCCAGTAAAGGAGCTCGCAGCAAGAGGACGCAGTTAAGGCAGGGGTAGAGGAACAGGAAGGGACATAGGCCGAGGAAGGGTAGCACCCGCCAGGGGTGGAACCCTAATTGAGAATGTACCCCGGGAAGAGGCCCCTCCTGCAACCAAAGAAGAGGTGGAAGAGAATGCCGAGATCGAAGACGAGGAGGATGTTGGACCAAAGGAGGATGTACATACTGAGACTAAAGGTCTTCCTCCCTTAAACCCAGTGTTAGCTCAGCAGATCATGAATTTTCTAAAAGGGTTGGTCGGCCCTAGAGTCCTTCCTACAGTGCGAGTGGCTCAACCTCCAGTCAACCGCCTCATTGCTGCTACTGTTCCTAAGGTGGATGGAGCATTAGGCACTGATGCCTTCTTCCGTCCCCCTATTGGGTCCTGTGATGAATGGTAATGAGCATGAGATGTTTACTAAGTTTTTGAAGCTGAAGTCGCATGTGTTAAATGGTTCTGAGAGTGAGGATGCCTATGAGTTCATTCTAAATTTCTACGAGAGGCTTCACAAGTTAGGCATTGTATACCAACATGGAGTAGAGTTTATGACAGTCCAGCTTCAAAGTGAGGCTAAGCAGTGGTGGAGGGCCTATGTGGAATGCAGATTGTCAATCTTTCCCCCACTCACTTGGACGCAATTCAATGCTTTGTTCATGGAGAAGTATGTGCCCCGGACTTTGAGGGATCGCAAGAAGGATGAGTTCATGTCCTTGGATGGTGGTATGACTGTAGTTGCTTATGAGGCTAAGTTCCATGCCTTGTCCAGTTATGCTACATAGTTGGTGACTACAGAGGAGGAGAGGTTTCGTCTATTCGTCAAGGGATTGAACCCCGAATTACAAGTATTGTCGTTTACGTGACCTCTGTAGGTAAAAATTTTAATGAGGTGACAGACTTTGTGAAGAAAGTGGAAGTTCGACATGATGGGCCGGCCAGCGCTTTGGCTAAGAAGCCCAAGAACACAGGTAACTTTCATGGTTTCTACTCCAGAGGTTCAGTTAGGTCGACACTTGCAGCCCGGCCAATTCAGTCAGCCATGCCCGCTTCTACAGGTGGTTACTCAGGAACTCCACAGCAGAATCCTATTCAGGATAGTCTGAGAGCCGCACCTTCATCTAGAAGCAGGCCGTCTTTTGACCGCAGTTGTTGCAATTGTGGAAAACCTTGGCATATGAGGAGATATTGTCCTCATCCATGCATGTCTGATCCCGTGCAGCAGCAAGCCAAAGTAGTGGTACCAACGGGCAGCGGTAGTAATGGTAGAGAACATCCACAAGGTGGACGAGGAGGGAATCAGTGAGGACGCGAAGGCCGGGGAAATGGTAATACACGTACAGGAGCACTACAGCCAGGCAAGGAGGTTACCCGTCAAGATGACAGGGCTCAATTTATGCCTTTTCGGGCAAGACTAAGGCTGAGGCGTCTGATGCAGTGATCAAAGGTACTATTTTTGTTTGCGACCGGATGGCTAGTGTTTTTTTTTATTCGGGTTATACTTATTAATATTTGTCAGTTCAATTTTCCTTGGGATTTGATGCGGTTTGTGATGTGCTTATGCCCCTATCCATATTTCTACACCAGTTGGAGAGTCTGTCATAGTCACCCATGTATATCGTATTTCTCCTGTCCTGTTTATGGGTTTTCATACTTGGGTTGATTTGGTTATTCTGGACATGACTGACCTTGATATATTCTTAGGCATGAATTGTTTGTCCCCCTATTATGTTGTGATTAATTGTAATGTGAAGTCAGTAACTTTAGAGATCCCGGGTAGAGAAAGGTTAGAGTGGGAAGGGTTGTACAACCCTAAGCCAACTAAGGTCATATCTTTCGTTCGGGCTAGAAAACGGGTGGGGCAGGGATGTTTGGCGTATTTGGCACATATTCGAGATGTTGATATTGTGTCTCCCTCTATTGAGTCTATTTCTGTAGTGTTTGAATTCAAGGAAGTGTTTCTACCAATTTGCCTAGTATGCCTCCGGATAGGGATATAGATTTCTGCATTTACTTGGAGCCAAGCACTCATCCCATCTCTATTCCTCCTTATCGCATGGCTCCAGCAGAATTGAGGGAACTTAAAGCTTAAATCTAGTAGCTTCTTGATAAAGGTTTCATCCTTCCTATTGCTTCCGGGTGGGGTTCTCCTATCTTGTTTGTTAAGAAGAAGGATGGTAGTATGAGGATGTGCATAGACTATCGATTCTTGAATTGGGTAACCATTCGAAATAAGTATTTGTTGCCTCAGATAGATTATCTCTTTGACCAGTTGCAGAGTGCATCCGTTTTCTCTAAAATTGATCTAAGGTCTAGTAACCAACAGTTAAAGATTAGGCCTGAAGATGTACCCAAAACGGCATTCAGTACCCGCTATGGGCACTATGAGTTCTTAGTGATGTTGTTTGGGTTGACCAATGTGCATATAGCCTTCATGAGTTTGATGAATGGTGTATTCAAACCATTCATGGATTCTATTATTATCGTCTTTATTGATGACATTTTGGTTTATTCTAAGAGTGAGTAAAAGAATGACGACCATCTTCGTATTGTTTTGGGTGTCCTTGGAAAACAGAAGTTGTATGAAATTTTTTACAAGTGTGAGTTTTGGTTGACTTCAGTTGCCTTTTTGGGGCATGTGGTTTCAAAGAAAGGGGTAATAGTAGATCCTCCAAAAGATCGAAGCAGTCAAGAACTGGGTCCGACCTAGCTCTGTGACTGAAGGTAGGAGTTTCATGGGGATTGCCAGCTACTATCGACAGTTTGTGAAAATATTTGCTTCTAGCGCCACACATTTGACAAGGCTGACTCAAAAGGAGGTGTCTTCCGAGTGGACTGACAAATGTGAAGAAAGCTTCCAAAAGCTGAAGACTTTTCTGCCACAACACCTATTCTGGCACTGCCGGTAGAATGAAAAGATTTCATTATTTATTATGATGCTTCACATTCGGGTTTGGATGTTGTGTTGATGCAGGATAAGAATGGCATAGCTTATGCATCGCGACAGCTGAAGGTGCATGAGAGAAACTACCTGATGCATGACTTGGAGTTGGTAGTGGTAGTGTTTGCTCTCAATATCTGGCGGCATTACCTTTATGATGTCAAGTGTGAGGTGTTTACAAACCATCATAGTCTACAACATGTATTCACTCAGAAGGACTTGAATCTGAGAATCTGAAGGTGGATGGAGTTACTTAAGGACTATGATGTTACCATCCTGTATCATTCGGGTAAGGCTAACGTGGTGGCAGATGCATTAAGCCGGAAGACGATGAGTATGGGTAGTCCAGCTTACTTGGGTGTGTCCAAGCGACCTTTGGGCATGGAAATTCAAACCTTGAAGTCTAAGTTCATACAGTTGGGCATCTTAGAGAAAGGTGGGGTATTAGCGAGCATTGAGGTTAGGCCTACATTCATTGAGGATATCAAGGCCAAGCAGTTTGAGAATGAGAGTTTGAATGAGCTCCAAAAAAAGGCAGTGTCTAGCAAGGCATAAGATGCGGCTCTTAATGCGGGTGGTGTGCTCAGTGGGAAGAATTTGTGTTCCTCGCGTGGATGACTTGATTCAGAAGATGTTAACAAAATCTCATAGATGGCGGTATTCCATTCATTCGGGTGTGACCAATATGTATTGAGATTTGAAACGACTTTATTGGTGGCCTGACATGAAGAAAGACATAACTGAGTTTGTGGCTAAGTGCCAAAACTGTCAGCAGGTAAAGTATGAGCACCAAAGGCCTTCAGGTTTACTTCAGCGAGTGCTAATCCCTGAATGGAAGTGAGAAAGTATAGCTATGGATTTCGTGGTTGGTCTTACTAAGATTTTGGGGAAGTTTGACTCCATTTGGGTGGTGG
Source organism: Solanum gracilifrons (assembly GCA_029582605.1). NCBI lineage: Eukaryota > Viridiplantae > Streptophyta > Magnoliopsida > Solanales > Solanaceae > Solanum > Solanum gracilifrons. The sequence continues at coordinate 26,431 of JAJOOH010005868.1, forward strand.
TTGACAGACTAAATAAGTCAGTCCACTTCATTCCAATTAAAGTAGACTATAATGCTCAGCAGTTGGCTAATGTTTATGTGAAGGAAATAGTAAGGCTGCATGGGGTGCCCCTTTCCATCATCTCGGACCGTGGTACGCAGTTCACATCCAAATTTTAGGGAAAATTGCATGAGGAGTTAGGAACTCAACTCACTTTTATCACAGCCTTTTATCCACAAACGGACGAGCAATCATAGAGAACTATTCAACTGTTAGAGGTCATGTTGAAGGCATGTTTGATTGACTTTGGAGGGCATTGGGATAAGTTCCTACCTTTGTGTGAGTTCTCCTATAATAACAGTTACCACTCCAGCATTGACATGGCACCATTTGAGGCACTTTATGGAAGGGGATGTAGATCACACATAGCGTGGTTTAAGGCTGGAGATGTGAAACCTTTGGGGGTTGATTTGGTGAAAGATGCTCAGGATAAGGTGAGAAACATCCAAGCTAAGATTCTATCAACCCTGAGTTAATAGAAAAAGTATGCAGACTGTAAGGTAAGAGACATGACATTTCAGGCTGGTGAGCAAGTTCTTCTAAAAGTGTCACCCATAAAGGGGGTGATGAGATTCGGCAAGAAGGGCAAGCTTAGTCCTCAATACATCAGGCCATTTGATATTCTTGACTGTGTAGAGACAGTGCGTTATAGGTTGTCTTTACCGCCTAACCTATCTGGAGTCCATCCAGTGTTCCACTTGTCCATGTTGAAGAAGTATCATGAGGACGGATATTATATCAAAAAGTTGGACTCAATTTTGTTAGGCAAAGACCTTTAGTATAAGGAGGAACTGGTTGCAATTCTTGATCGCGATGTCCGAAAGCTGACAACCAAGGAGGTAAAATCCGTGAAAGTTCAATGGAAGCATTGTCCGGTTTAAGAAGCTACTTAAGAAACCGAGAAGGACATACGAGACAAGTATCCCCAGTTATTCGACGATTCAGGTACTACTCTACTCTTGCCTTAGCAAGTTCTCCTAGTTTATCACTCGGGGACGGGTGATGGGTAAATTGGTATCTATTGTAATGACATGTTTTTGTCGTTATGGAAAAGCCAATGGGGAAGGAATTTGGGCTAGAAATTTTCTGAGTAGTAACTTGGAAATTTCTAGCCTAGGCAAGACTTGGACGAAATCAATCTAAGTCATGTGAGGTCTAGGGAAATTCGGTAATGGATGGGGAATTTAATTATAAGTTTGATCACGTGAGTGGATATCCAAGATGTTAAGGAGCTTGTACGACTTTACAGAATCGAATTCGAGCGAGTAGAACTCCTGAAACTGATATTGGTGTGAAATGATAGTTTTAGAGCATCAAGGGTTGAAGAGGTGTTGCGAAATGGCAGCTTGGAACTCAAATTGCGAGTTTCTGTCTCCGTGCAAGTCACCGGGGCGGGGTTAATCCCATCAGGGCGGAGCCGCTATGGCGGGACAGTCACTACTTAGACCGAAGAAAAACCCCAAAAACGATGTTTTCTACATAACTTCGTTCTTAAGAGCTAAGGGACGACCCAGGGAAGTTTCTTATCAATTTCCCACGAATTCTCGTGCTAAAGGTAAGATAATTTCTCCCCTAATATGTATCTTGATTCTTAAAACTTAGAATCCTTGTTAATTATTGTTGGGGTAGGGTTTTGGCCTAAAGTTAATAGTGGGAAAAGCCCTAGTTGAGCATTAGAATCATGGGTTTGGCCTTGGGTTGATATTTTGTTATAATTCGGGTAAACTTAGGTCTTTTTTATTGATCTTTGCCCTAATTACTTGTTTTAGACCAAGAACAAGCTGAAAGACTCCAGAAAGGGAAGGCTCAAGTGTCTTAGGAGTATTCAGGCTTGGTTTCGAGGCAGGTGATGGTTCGACTTCTTGTTGTGTGATATATGCCTATAAATTGCTCAATTGTATGCATGCATGTATGTGAATAAGGAAGCATAAATCGAATCTAATGAAATGATTATGTATGAACAATTACATGCCATGAACTTGTTACTTAACTGTGTGACTATGTACACTGTCACGTTCCGACACATATATTGGACTGGGTGTAACGTTTTAACACATGCATATTGGATCGAGTGTCACGTTCCAACACACTAACAATTTGGGTGTGGGTTCCATGAGAGAACCACTTGTGATTATTACATTCATATTTACCTGTCATTGATATTGGGAAATTGTATGTTGCTCTTAAAATGATAATTGAATTATGCGTTTTGTATATGTGTATTTACTGTGTTGTAATTACTTGCTTATATTTTACTGACGGGAGTAGCCGCTTGATCCTACCAGTACACCGTGGTTTTGTGTACTGATACTGCACTTGCTCTTTCTTTGTTGAGTACTTGGCATCTTCCCGCGGCTATTGACAGACCTTAGTTAGGAGATCATTGACCAAGACCGGATTCAAGGGTGAGCCAGTTCTTTCAGGCTGCCATAGATCCATCATTAGTTTAGTCCATTTTTTTCGAACTCAGACTATCTGTTTAAACTTTCCTTATACTTAGTTTTTGGGGTCGCACCATTTTTTTCTTAGACTTGTTGATTGGTAGGGTTTTTGTACAATGACTTTCACGTCTAGTAGTTGAATTTCAGCAAGGGTTATGCGTAGTTGTTTTTGTTAGACTTTCGGAGTTTATGGGAACTCCTTATTTAATTCGTCATTTAAACCCGCTTTCGTATCTTTAAATGGTTTAGTTTCTTTAAGTTGCTTAGTCGGATTGTGGTAGTGGTTCGCCCATCGGAGGGTTAGTGTGTGTGTCAATCACAACGGTCTGGGTCGTGACATCTGAGGGAAGTTAGGGGATTAATTAACACATACAGATGAGAGCTCATTTCCTTCAGAATGCAGCAGGTTAAACCTTCTAATTCTATTTACAAATGCCCCTGAATACTATTTGTCAAGGAGTCAAGTTACTAGAGTAATAGCTAGCTTAGACCACACTCCCCCTACCTTTTTAATGTTAGCTTATAGAGTTTATCTAACTCTATTTCTACCCCAAGATCTTGTATTAAGTTTGGTATGCCATGTTGAAGAAGAAGGTAGCTGATGATTGGAACATGTCAAATGAACAAGTCCAACGAAGCTGACTGACATTTTTACATCACTGTTGTAGAATTAGAGTAACACTTTATTAGACTACTTATATCAATTAGCATTATATTACGACTAGGATTAGATTACGATTAGGATTATAGTACAACTAGTATTAGATTACTTATAATTGCATTATTATAAATATAGTAGTAATAGGTATTGTAGTAGTACTCTAAGTATAGTTAATTTAGGACTCTACCATTCTCTCCCTATATAAGAAGTATGTACTCAACAATTTTAATTATCAATATAATCCTTGATTTCTCTAATTCTAGATGTTGGGATTTCTACATGGTATCAGAGCATAAAAGCTTTTCCGCTCTCTGAGTATTGATAAAAAAACCATACGTTAAATTGCAATAACCACTTCTACCAACACTATGTCGATCTCCTCACTTCACCAATTCATTGCCGCTTGCTCCAGAAATCTTAAGCCAACAAACCACCTCATATGGAGGACAAAAATATCCCAATTGATTCACTTGATGAGACTAACCTATCTTATTACAGAAAATGAACAAAGTAAAAGCAGTTGTTCCACCGGACAGACTGTTGGGAAAGTTGTAGCGATTGACAAGGATACAAAAGATAGTGGCAGCATTGATGATTGGGAGGAGAAAGATGTGTTGCTAAGAAGTTGGATCTCAGACACCTTGATCGAAGAAATCATGTACCTAATTGTGGGCTGCTCAACTGCCAAGGAGGGAAATGCCTGGAAGAAGCTTGTCTTCAAGCAACAAAACATAAAAAGTTCAAGCTTAAACAACACCTACAAAATGTTGGGCTAGGAACCAAAAAGATTGATGAATACATCAAGAAATTCAAACGCATATGTGATGGCCTTACAGCCATTCACAAACATGTGCATGAAGATAACAAAGTAATTAATTTTGCTATAGGTTTAGGTCTCAAATATAAGACCTTCAGGAATTTCATGTTAGGTAAGGCACCATATCCCACCCTTAATCAATTTGTTAAAGCTCTAATGGGCTTTGATATAAGGGTAGATGAAGAGGAGGTGCCACAACAAAACCACATGGTATCCTGTGGCCAAAGGGGCAAGGAAGAGGAAACAACAACATCAACTCCAGAGAAACAGGTTTTAAGCCTGCTGGACAGGGAAGAGGTTCTTAGAACAGTCAGTATGTACCAGGTTCTCCAAATAATCAGAGTTTACCAAGTGGAAATAAGGAGAGGAACAGTACTGAGTCATGTCAAATCTGTGGTAGGAATTATCATACTGCTCTTAAGTATTTTTACTAGTGGGACTACTCGTATAAATCTGCAGAAGAACTATCACAAGTAATGACTTAACATCATATTCATATCGAAGCATTGCCAAAACAAGTTTTTGTTGGGTATTAGAAGCAAGCTAGGTGTAACCATTCCTCTACTCTCTAGCTTGAGGGGAAGTGTTGAAGAAGAATGAAGTTGATGATTGGAACATGCCAAAGGAACAGTCCCAATGAAGTTGACTGGCGTGTTTACAACACTCATGTAGAGTTAGAGTTACACTAGGATTAGACTACTTTTATCAATTAGATTATATTACGACTAGGATTAGATTATGATTAGGATTATAGTACAACTAGGTTTAGATTATTTATAATTGCATTATTATTATTGTTGTTGTTGTTGTTGCTGTTGTTGTTATATTTTAATGAAATATATTTAAATATATTTTATAACATCTGGAAATGATAAGCTTATAAAATAGCAAGAGTTTATCTAGAATTCCATTTCAATTCTAGTTTTATTTAAATTTAAATTCAACTTTGAATATCATATTAATTAATTAAAAGAGGATAAAGAATATTCTTTATTTTTTATATATATAATGCACATTTTTCGGATAATCAATACTTTTGAATTTAAAGAAATATTTGAAATGAATTAGATAAATTTAAATATTTTTATGGATAATAATAACGAAATAAAAGAGGACCAGTTTGTTGGTCTTCCTTATTAATAGTATTTTATCTCACCCCCACCCACTCTCCCTCTACTTCTTTTCCTCGTTTATCTTTTAATTAATTAATTTATTTATTTGTTAGTTTTCTTTTTTACTATTAATATTACTTCTTTTTGGTCGAACTATCCAAATATTATTACAAACAAAGCAGAAATAAGGTCCTCCCTTTACACCATTCTTATAACCCTTTCACAAAACTAACACATATAATCTAAAAAAAAACTACCCCATCCATCCATGTCTTCCACTAATTTGTGCCTAGACATTTTATCTTAGTAAAATATCTTCCATCCACCCTTTACCTTTACAAGTATGTTTCGTATGCAGTATCTCCATGGTTCTTTATTTAGCATCCATCCTTATCAACTTCAGTACTTTTGTTGGGATAGGGACACTCTTTTGCCAGAGTGCCTCATTATATTCCATCCAAATATGGTATGTTGTTGTTGCCAACACTGACCATATAAATTCTCTACTTATCTTGCCTTTGGCCTTTCTTGCACACCTCCTCCACATGTCCTATATTTCTTCAATATGCACTGTGAGCTGCATCCATTGTAGTACACCCCGTAGGCACTGTTGCGATTAATCACATTGAAAGAACAGGTGCTCTCTCATTTTTATTTGCTTCTGCATAGGATACACGTATCCTCTTCACACAAATCAAAAGTAGCAAGTCGTGTTCGTGTGAGGAGTCTATTGTGCATCATGACCCAAAAAATAAAGTTATGCTTTGGTACATTTCCATTGTTGCATACACCTCTTTAGCTCCATTGGTACCCACTTTGAATTGTATATTTCCCATCTGTTCTTAGCCATCCATTTTGCACATATACTGGAGTAAACTTCTCCTTTAGTGAGCATACTCTTTTCCAATACAAACAGCTATCAATTGGAGGCCTATATTTCCACCTAACATTTCCCTTGAGGTAGATATGACTGATCCATTTAACCCATATATTTTCTATTTTTCTTGCAATATTCCATACATATTTTGCTATAGAAACTTCATTCCATGTCATACATTCAATGATACCCAAGCCTACCTCCTTTCTTGATCTGCATACTAAGTCTCATGCTATTAGTCGAGCTTTGTTTGTGTGCTCCTAACCACTCCATAGAAGTTTCTATCTTATCTGCTTCAATTCTTTCCTCGGTAATAAGAATGTAGTGTCCCAATAGGAATGTATGTTTAGAAGAATAGAGTTCACCAATTTCACCCTCCCAGCATAGGATAGAGGCTTGGATCCTCATGATGTTATTCTTCTAGACATCTTGTCAATCAGCACTTCACAATCAATTGTTGAGATTTTCTTGCAGGATATCAGAATCCCTAAGTACTGAAATGGCATCTTCCCTTTTTGATACCCAATCAGCTCACAAAGATCTTATACTTCCTTATTTTCCATATTCGCCGAAAATATGTTTGATTTTGCTTCATTTGTATTTAATCCAGATGACAATGAGAAAGCCTTCAAACCCCTTAGCATTAGCACTATGGATATGAAAGTACATTTACTAAACATCAACATGTCATCAACAAAGCACAAATGGTTGAGTTTGATTGTTTTGCACTTTGTATGAAATTCAAAACCTTCTAATTCAATCACCCTTTTAATATTATGGTGAAGTACTCCATGGAGATCACAAAAATCAATGGTTAGATAGGATCTCCCTGTCTCAAGCCTCCCTTCCCAATTATGCTCCCATAAATTCCTCCATTAATGGCGATGTAGTACTGTGTAGTGGATACACATTCCATTGTGCATTCGATAAACTTGCATGGGAAATTCAGGCCCTACAACATCTCTTCCACAAACTCCCATTCTACAAAATCATACGATTTCCTTAGGTCCACCTTTATCAAGAAGCTATTATACAACTTTACAAGGTCCTGACATATAAAGATCTTCTGCACAATTGTCCTTCCAGCTACAAATGCACTTTGATTATCTGAAATTATACTTGGTAGTACTCTTTCCAATCTCTGACACAATATTTTTTATATCACTTTGTATATTGTGTTACAATACGCAATCGGTCTAAAATCCTTTACATGATCAAAATGTGTTTAGTTAGGGATAAGAGTGAGTACTGTATTATTTACTCCTTTCAACATTTTACCTGTATGGAAGAATTCTAAAACCCCTTCCATCATATCTTTACCCACAGTCCTCCATGTGTCTTTAAAAAAATTGCTACCATAGCCATCTGGGCCTAGAAACTTATTGGGCTTAATCTCCTATAATGCTGCTTTACATCGGCCTCTGTGAATTCTTGATTCAACATTTCTCTTTGTTCCATAGTAACAACTGCCTCTTGTTTGACCACCTCACTACATACATGTTGCCTCTCTCGAGTCTTTGTCCCTAACAAGTGTGTGTAGTACTCTATGAATTCCTTCACAATCCCATCTAACTCAGTTTGTTGTTTCCCCATCTTGTCTTTTATTTAAAAGATTATATTCATATTCCTCCTTGCCTTTAGGACACTGTGGTAGAACTTTATATTCATGTCTCCCTATTTTAGCCATTGGATAATACATTTTTGCTGCCAGAATTGGTCCCTTGCTTCCTTGCATAGTTTGTATTTATTAGTTGATATCCCCTCCTCCACTTTTAGTCTGGGGTCCCTAGGGTCTGTCTAAAGGTTTGCTTTACTTTGTAATAGTGCTTCATACGCTTAATCATTCTATTTTTCAACTTCATTAAATATCTCCTTATTCAACATATTGAGAATTCTTCACGGCGTATTTAATTTACCAACCAGTTGGTACATCTTTTTTCCAGGTATGTCAATCCTCCAGCTCTCACCTACTCTATCTTGGAATTTCGATACTAAACTCCACATATTAAAGTATCTGAATCTTTGTTTTACTTTGTTGCCATTTTCCCAATGAATGATTGTCGGACAATGGTCATATAATACTTGTGCAATGAAGTGTGCCTCTGCAGCTAAAATTTGCATTTGCCATTCACCGTTAATGAGAAAACAATCTATCTTGCTAAATACTTTATCAGCCCCCTATTGTTTGTTGTTTCATGTATAGAAGGATCCACTTGATCTTATATTTTGTAGGCCATAATGGTCAACAAAACTCTTAAAGTACTTTGTCTCAGCTATCGTCACTTTATTTCCCACCCTTTATCCATTGTTCAACACACAATTTAAATCAGCCATCACTGCCCATGCCCCTTGTATCTGATTATAGATATTTTTAATGTCTCGCGATAGATTCGCTCGCATGGCTTGGTTGTTAAATCCATAAACCAGTGTTACATCGAACTTTTTCCCAGCTCCTCTATATATTACCTCATTGTTTATTAGTTGAGGTGTGATTGGTGTCGCATTTACTATGTTTATGTGAGGCTTCCAGACAACCCAGATCCTCCCCTACATTAGTTGTTATGTTTGTTGTAAACGACCATCTTTTAGAAAGGTTCAGAGTTGATTTAAAAGCTTTTGCCCACCTAACCTTTGTCTCCAGAAGTCCAGATAGACTGACCTTGTGAGTATGCATAAATAAATGCACTTCTCTCTTTTTATCAGCCCTATTCTGATCCCATACATTCCCAAAACAAATTTTATCAATTGGGGATAGGGTTTCCCCTTCCCCTGATTGTACAGAACATGAGTCGTTGCTTACTTTCTCATGAATAATGACATTTTCCCCTGTGCTCCATTCACATCTTCTTCATTATCATCCTTCCCCCGTTTCTACTTGTGGATCATGTTGTAGTCTAGAAAATGAGTTTCTTGTATTGGCGGTATTCCTTCTATGCTCCAGGAATTGTACTCTCCTATTTGCCACTTCTTCTTCTTTGATAAACTTATTTGTTGATGACTGGTTTATCTTGACCATTTGTTGCTCCTTGTTCACTTCAGTATTCCTTGTTTCCTCCTTTAGCTACCTTCTACATTAACCTAATTCATTCCCAAAGTTCCTACATATTAAGCATAGAACTTGTTTCCATTCATATTCCAATTTTTGCTTTATAATGTTACCATGTTCACTTTCAAACATCACCTCCGATGCATATGTATTATTTAACGGCATTTCCACCAGTACTCAGGCAAACATTAATCTCTCCCTTTGTGTGGTAGTTTTATCAGCCCTTAGTGGTTCCCCGACAAAACTTGCAATTTTAGTTAGTGCAACTTTTCACCAATACTTTGCTTATAATCCCGACATTCTAATCCACAAGGGAATATTGTCTACTATCTCCTTCGTCACCTTGATATTTGGTTTCAACTATTTTATCACAATTGGCTTTCTGTCGAACATAATGACTCTTTGTTCCACAACTTCCTCACTCTCTAGGAATCTCACCATGAAGACCCCTTATTCACTTGGTCTATTTTTTCAATCCCTCAATTTTTCCAGATTGTCTTAAAGAGTCCCATCCATGGCCACTTGTGGTGGGTCGGATCCTAACACGTAGCATATCACTGTTGTTCTCTAGTCCTCAATCTCCCCTTACACGTCTTCCATTGTGATTTTCACATTTACATTCGTTCATTGTACATCAGATAGGTCAATCGCCTCTGATTTCTCCAGACTCCCCACAAGCTAACTCCAAGTATTAGGTGTAAGGTTAGGGTTTTTACCTACCATCATACTAGTTACATCCATTTTTGCCTCCAAGCCCTCCTCAACCCTGTCAGCCCATGACCTCCTTGATTTCTTCTCAGATACTTGTGTAGTGTCTAGGTTTCCCGCTATTTGAATTCCCATTGTTCCCTAGCTAGGGCTCAGATCTAGTGGTACAATCCCTTGTATTGCATTCACATTCGTCATCTTCTTTGTATCCCCTATATGGGACACCCTCGACTTTTGCGGACGTACTTCTTGTATCCCACCATGGTTCATCAGCCCCTTTCCCCCATTTTCGATTTCCTTTCCATTTCAACAATGGTTGAGAGGAGACCATTAGAGAGAGAAAGTGCTTTTCTTTCCCCGCTTAGACATTATAAATATTACTTCTACAATTGTTATTGTTATTATTACTACTTCTTCTATTATAATTATTATATTTATTACTACTATTACTATGGCTATTTTTTTTTATTTCTATATGTTGTTATAATATTAGAAAAGGATTAGTAATTACATAGTAAGAACACATTTAGAGCTCGTTTGTCTATGGGTTTCTATTTTAAGCTAAGTTTTAAAAAAAAAAAGTACAAAGCTTAATGTATTTCCAATTCAAATACTTTTAATCTTTCTATTCAATTTTTTTATTACAATATTTGTTAACTTTTTCTTAAAATTGCCAAGTGGTTTTCCAATAGTTTTCCACTTGTCCATATATATACTAGTTTCTGGACACGTGCATTGCACGTGTACCCATGTAAATTGACATAAATTGTTTCAAATTATGATTGTATCAAAAAAGTTTCATAATTAAATAACATGAATATCATTATTTTCAAACAAAGTATAGTTGAAATATTTGGAATCTACTCTTGGATACCAATAACAAACTAAAATATGACAACAAAGTATCTCTTCTCCAAATGAAATAAATGATAATAACATTTAGTACTTTAAAATTCTATAATTATAAACACAAATTAATATATGTATATTCTTATCCCATATGTTAATTACCTACAAGACAATGTTCAGAGAAAAGAAGAAAGATAAAAATGAAAAGAATTTGATAGCCACTTCCTAAAGTTAATTAAAATAAAATGAAGGCTACAATTAATAATCAATATTAATTTTTATTATTATTATTAAGGGATCATATCAAGTATTGGATCATACCAAAATATTTTTTTCAAAATTGAGCTTAGAATACAGAAACATAGCATCAACGAAGTGACAACTTAAAATATGAAACGGTATCAAAAGTTGAAACATTGAATTTGTCTTTCTCAAAGTGAGACAAAAGGATAAATAAATAAGGATAAACATTTATATCATTATTTCTTTTGTAAATTAAAGAAGTTATTAATAATTTAGTCATACGTTACTTTATCCATTTCAAATTATTCATCGTGTTTCAATCTTGTACACCCCTTCTGAAAAAAATTGATAAAAAATGTAGTTTTTTATATTCTATCTTACACACCCCTTACAAAAAAATAAACATAAATAAGTAATTAATAAAATCGTAAGAACAAATTAAATAACTTTTATTATCAATTAATATAGTACAATAATTTAATCATTAAAAAGATCAAGTAAATTATAATTTATTTATTTTACAAATTACATTTCACAAGTATATTAGTAAAGAGTCATGATCTTATATTTCGATGCATGACCCTTTATCTTACATTCAAAGAAGGAAACTATGTACTAAAAAAAACATATCCTTCTTGAAGATCATTCACCTTTGTTCTTCTAAAAAAAGAGCAAAAATAATGCTTTGTTCATCCCTAAAGAAGTTGATCCCCCAAACTTAGCTTGTCCATTCCTTGTATATCACATAATGTTGTTTACTCCAATATTTTTCATATTTATAGATGACAAATGTAGGGATAATCCAAAAATTATAAGAGAATGTGTATAGTCAAGAGTTAGATAAGTGTAAATCATGATATAAATGCATAAGAATATCAATAATTTTTCTTGGATAACATGACTTTTTGCTAATACATGAACCATATTAAATTGCTTGTAAATTTTTAAAAAAACCTTTAAAATTCCTAAAAATGACATGTTATTTTTTTTTTTGCGCATTCAAACATTAATGATTGCGTAATAATTTAGTTTTGAAGCATAAATTATTAGAGGAACAACGTTAATTTAGTGAATGAAAAATGGTCATTTAATTTATTTTAGAAACATTTAATATTTAATTAATTAGTTTTTTATAATAAAAAAAAATTTAGTATATATATATATATGATGATGATTAAATTAAATATACATATAGATTATAGATGATAAATATTACTTATTAAATTAAATATTTTAGTTAGGAATTAATCTAAGGAAGTGCAAAAGTCGTTAACATTTTTATTAAAATGATACAATTTAATATTTAAATTAAATAATTAAGTATTTTTATAACATTTTAATTTATAGTAGGGTAAAATCGTAATTCAACTTTTAATGTTTTTTGTTCCCACTTATATATATATATATAATATAAGATAACTTACCTTTTTGGTATTTTCTTTTTTATTAGAGAATTAAGCAGACAAAACAAACATGTTGACTAATTTTGTCATTTGTCTTCCTTAATTTAAGTATGATCAGACAAATGTTGAGCGTGTTTGTGCATCCAATTAAAACTTGAACCAAGAGATGCAATGTTCATCTTTTAACATAACTTGCAAGTTTTTTTTTTTCTTAAGAGAAAATTTGGTGAATGGAGAATGAACATGATGATACATCATGTTTAAGGACTAGACGTAAAACATCGTCGAGTCTATCATGTTGCTTCATTAATAGCCATCGTCGTTCGGACCTGTTAATTGAGTCTTCGCCAAGTCCTTCGAGATTCTCGTCCTGTTGGTTCCGTAACAAAATAAAACATGATCATAATTCGCCGGAGATTAGAGGAAAATGTAAGAGCTTCATTCATCGTATGGGTAGACATCGTCGCCATGTATCGGCAGATTTTAGCTATGATCCCCTTAGTTATGCTATGAACTTTGATGATGATGATGAACCTTACGAGGAATTTCCTGCAAGGAACTTTGCAGCAAGATTGCCATTATCTCCTCCTTCCAAAGACAAAATACCAATCACCAATATGCAGAGTAAAAGCTTTAAATTGCCAGACCAAAGGTCACGAGCCATACAAGACGTAAGGAGAAGCCTTGAAATGCCAATCGCTCAAGTAAACAATGTCATTTTAACAGAAGATGCAAAAAACACCTTTTGAGGTACACTCTTTATAAACAAAACATAGAAAAGGTCAGTACATATAACATTACCACGTTCTATCAAAATATTTCCTAGTGCTCAATCCACTAGTGGAATTATTGTAGGAGGTTAGATTTAAACTTTACATTTCTGTAAAGTTTTTATTACTTCATGATGATGATGTATATAACTTATTAATAAATTGTATCTATCGTTAGTGATTCTCAAATTAAATTAATATTCAACAATGGACACAATCATTTTGTACCTTTGTTTTTATCCAAAACTAGGAAGGCAACGGACATACGCCTCATTAATTTCGTTCACATACAAAATTATATTATAATTTCATTTTGTTTTCTAGTGAGTACACTAAATTCTCAAGAATATTTTATCCAAAGACGAATTGTAATACTTTTTCTAATCATTCAACCAAAAAGATTTAATTCTAAGTCTTAATATAGTATATTATTAATTCTTCATTTTACTCTAACTGCTTCATTACCTTGGACGTGAATTCTCGGATAATAGATCTATCAAAGAGACTAAGATATTTTTTATTTTTCATTCCATATCTTTATCTTTTCAAAAATGAATATTAATAATGTATTCATCAATTACGAGTGTTTTCTCTTATACAAAGTTTGTGTGTACACAATACAAATGTTATGTACTTATTTAATTAGTTGCATACTTGATAAATTTAATAAATTCTCAAAAGAACAATATTTTGGACTTTGATAAAATAACATATGAAGGCTAAATTATTTGGATTAGGTCGTGTCTTAGCAAGTCCTCTTATTCAAAATCATCCATTGTCAATGACACTAATTCGCTAGCCACAAGTCTTTTTTTTGTTGGTATTGCTGGTGTTTTTTGCAATGTGGCTATCCCTTTTAATTTTCAGATTTAACAGTGTTAGATGCTCAACTTTCTCATATATCTCGACTTATATGCCATCTAGACCACGTATTGAAGTTGCAACTCCTCAAAAAGCACCTCTAATTTCATCAATGCTAAAATGTGTACGGGTGTTGCAATATAAAATACTTCTAATATTATCTTACTAATCATTCCAAAGCTGGACAAAAAGGAATAAGGATATCATTTAACCTATCTTTCAACTACACCGAATAATGTAAAGTAAATCTTGAATAACTCACTCAAGAATAATAAATCAGTCAATTGTCTATTTATTATCTTCTCCTCCCCTTTCTCTAATATATCAGATTCATTGATTCAATTAAACCAACAATGCAAGCTCTATTTCTCAACAAATATAAGGTTGTTTCAAGCATGAAACTCACATTGAAGTGAATTATCCCTACGTTATGAATTCCGCTAGTTCCAATGTAAGTCATGCGATGTTACAATGGTTTTTTAATGTGACAAAGAGATTGATGAAGAAAAGAGCCAGTGAAAAATAAAACATTGTACCTTCAAGTATCGTTCATAGCCATGAGTGAAATAAATTTCTTTAAAAGTAAAAGTTGTATACCTTGCTATCTAATGGTAATTTGATAATGCTTGGAGAGCAAAATGCATAGAACGTTACAAAAAATGTACATTATCGCAGTGTGATGATTGTTCAACCTCTCAAAGTGCAGAGCACATGATAGCAATAATCAAATTCTCATGTTGCAGTAAACGCAAATAAAATTCACTGTCCTAGGAATTTTAATTGTGAATTCATGATCGAAAAGCTCGTGTAATAATAAATTTTTTTTAAAAACCTATTTAGCCAAGAAGAATTAGTAAACTTTTATGCTTAAATTTTTTCTGGCATTTAGAAATTGAATATCACATATAACTGATGTTACAACGTTTTCTTCTTACAACGCCCCAAAAGAAACATCGAACACAATAATAATAAAAGAGAAAAACTACCTAATAAATAAATGTAATATTTAAGCTCGCCGAAGATGACATATCACAATTTAATTCAACTCAGGCATGAAAGGGGGAGTCATCTCCAGCTCGGCGATCCTATGAGTTTGTTTCGCAGACTAAGACATGTTCGCCGAAAGTGATAGAGCTCAACTACCATGAACAGGCATAAAAGGCGATGTCCACTCCAACTTGGCGATTCACCGAGTTTTTTTTCGACGATCAAAGAAGAGACTACCAAATGGGATAGTACCTAGGTCACATATTCAAACACAATATGGAATTTGGGACTTATTCGGTGATTCACCTATTCACCTTGGCAGGAAAAGACAATCCCGCCAAATAGGTATTTTCACACCAATTAAATTTTTTGCAAGTTCAGCGTAATTATGCAACAAGACCCAATACCTAATTAGTTTTACAATCTACCCACATCCTTTACTACTCTTGGGTACTAAAGCTTCCCCATATTTCACAAAGTACTACCTAAATTGACGATTTTCCCCTAAGAAAGTCGTTACTCTATCTATCATTGGGCATATCTAAGTCTTCGGGGCAGCACTGGCTAATCAGACTTCACCCAAGTTCAATTTAAGAAAGACCCAGCCCATTCAATGACTCAATTTAAAATTTTAACCTTCACAATCAATTTCATTTACAGGCACAATATCATCTATAATAACTCATGAGCATAGTTCACGGTGATGCATTTAGCACCACCTACACAAATTAGACAACAATATATAATTACCAATACAAAGCCCACATCAAAAACATTAGGATTTAGCATACACAAATTAGACAACAATATATAATTACCAATACAAAGCCCACATCAAAAACATTAGGATTTAGCACAAATATAAGTATATCACTCAAAAACCAACCTTAGAGATGATAACAAAGCACAAAATCGAGGAAGACGAGTCGGGGATCAAGAAAGAAAAACCTCAATGCACTACAAGCAAGTGAAATCATGCAAACAAGGTCACAAAATCAAAGAAACAAGGGTATGAAGAGTTTGTAATGAAAAGGAGCTCAAAAAGATGCAACGTTTTCTTTTAAATTTTAAAAGACTCATGGCTTAATTAACTATGGCACACACGGTGGACTTTGACTAACGTCGCAGAACGTTTTGGTGAATCACCAAAGAAGTTTCAGCTCACCGAAGAAGTTTCAGCTCACCGAAGAGGCATGAAGGAATGAATACGAAACCTAAAGGTAAATTTGGCGGACTCGATGGAGTCCACTAAGTGTACTTCACTGGATCATCGACTGCATCCTTGCTAGCCACTGGATCCCTTCTCGCCGAAGTTGATAGAACTATTTTTCCACTTATTGAGCCCAGAAGGTGAACATGAAGTTGTCCACACAATGTCTTTGGTGCATCACCGACATGCTCTTTTCAATGCCAAATTTAATTTTTTCACATTTTGACTTCCTATACTCACAATACACGTTATTGAAAGCAATAAAATAAACTTCGGTTGCTTCTTAAAAAACACCTTATTTAACATCGTGGCACGATACAATTCTCTCTCATCAACAATTGTTTTTTTATTTGGGGTGGTGTCACTAGGCAACGTTCCCTTTTTCCTTGGATTAGATGGGTGTAGATCTGACATATTTGAGTTTCCAACTGCTTGATTGATAGTGAATGGGACGTAACCGTTTGAGTCAAGGTGGAGAAGTCATTTTTCAAATCCTTCAACCTTGTTGAAGATCCTTGTTAGCATTTCCTTTGTTCAGTCTCCTCGTTGTCTATTTGGTTCCTTTGGAGATACCTATTTTTTCAGCTTCCCTATCTCTCCAGTTACCACCTCAATCTCTCCAGCCATTATCTTGATCCTTGTTTCAACCTTGGTTCCCACCTGGTCTTGGGTAGTAAGAATGAGAATCTCCCAATTGATTTCCGATGTAATTCACCTCTTCGTTGTACAATTCCTCAAACTTGTCATCTTTCGGGCATTGTCCGCTGCCTTCCCCAACTGCATTTACCATTTTCAATCAACCTCCCATGACATGTTTTGATAGGAAGTCAAGTTGGGTACTCATTTTAGCCATGTTTTCATCAGACACGTAATTTTTGACCGAACATAAAGTTTTACACCATTTATATTTCTTAAATATTTCTTCTAGGTCTACATTAAATATTTTTATATTTTCATCTTATTTTAATAAGTTTATTTTAAAAGATATGAAAAATATATATATATATATATATATATATATAATTTATGATTTATTTTTTTTAGTTTAGTAAATAAGCTAGTATTTCGTATTTATAATTTATTATTAACTACTCAGTTTTTATTAGTTTAAAAGTATATTATATTATATTATATTATTAAAAATAAAAAATAAATCCTAAAACTAACCTACCACTCACGTATCCCCACTACCCCTATACTTTCACCCCCACATCCCATGTCCCACCGTACACTCCTCACGCCACTACATGATTTACACAATATATACACATTTACATACACAAACACGGGACGGAAAAAATATATATATATATCAAAGCCATTCAGCAACAGAGACGGAAAAAAAAAAAGGAAAACACACATCTTTGTTCTATTCTTCTTTCAAAAATTTATCAAAACATTCACATCTTTTCTTACGTTTTCTTTATTTTCATACCAACACAATACATATATCACTCCATACAATCTACAAAAGATTTGTGGGTGTTTTAATCGAGCTTCGATTAAGATTTTGTGGTACTTATTTTCTTTATTTGAGATATAACTTTGCCTTCAATCTTTAATTTATTTATGGAATTTGATGTAATTTTTATGACCAGTTTTCTTATATTTTATTTTTATTCATAATTTGATTGAAATGAATAATTTGTTAGTTGTTATATCTCTATTTGATGAATGAAGATAGATCTAACTGATGATTATTTTTTATTTATTCTTTTATTCGTTAGTTGTGATCTCTTACAATTGAACAGGTCATGGTGTTGTTCTTGTCATGATTTATATAATAATGATAAACTAGGAATTGTTAGGCTAAAATAACTAAATAAATTATAGTCATTTTTATTTTATCAAACAAAAAATATTAAATATTTTACAATTCTTTATTATTTTGTTGGATTAAAAAGTGTGTGCTAATCCAAAATTTCATATTGTATTCTAGAAGTGTAGATTTGTTTTATCTTTATAACGAATAAATGTTTTCTTTTAACGTTAGACAAAATTTTAGACACATTAAAAAGGAACTAGTTTCAATAAAGAATGTGGTTACACATCTTTTTTGAAACATTAAAAAAAATTCAAGAATGTGGTAACACACCTTGGTAAAATTATTCTAACAAATATTTTATTTAATTAAAATCAAGATATGAGACATTGAATTATTAGGTGTGAGATACTCGAGATGAAAAGGCAGTTATGCCTCTAAATGTCAAGACCAAGAATGCGGTTACGCATCTAGGTTCAGACTAATAAAAAATTCAACCATAAAAAATAAGTAAACCATGGCCTGTAGACACAATATATCCAAAAATAGTAAAAATAAGTATAAGTCAATAAAAGCTACCGTGTTAGAATCACGGGACTCGAGGGGTGCCTAATACCTTCCCCTCAGTCAACAGAATTCCTTACCCGAATTTCTAGTTCGCAGACCAAAACTAAAGAGTCATTTCCTATTGATTATGGATTCAAAAAGGTGACTTGGAACACCACAACTCAGTTTCAAGTGACGACTCTGAAACAAATAAAACAATTCCTATTCAATACCGTCACTTAAATTGGAAAAACCCTATCGCAGTACGAAAAAGGCGTGTGACATCTCTGGCGACTCCGTTGGGGAATAGCCAGAATTCGAGCTTTGTTATATTGACTTTTACTTGATTTTATTATTTTATTTTATTGGATATATTGTGTTTGATGGCCTAATGTGCTACTTGCTGCTCAATTATTGCTTTTTATATTTATATTGTTGCACTATACAAAATTATTTTCTGTCACGCACACCTTATGAGTCTTTGAATACACTTAACACACGTTCACATGAATGCAGTTATGCATCCTATTTTCCCTTGAGATAAAGCTAGAGTGTATTGAAACCCAGTGAATGATATTTAGTCATATATCTTAGGCCGGGTTGGATCAGTAATGAAGTCGGAATAGAGCTGCTACCGATAAGTTTCTCCTCCCTGGCTCGAGTTGTCCACTTGAGTAAGTCAGTCTAGACACTTATCTCCTTAGGGTCATGGTTATCACTAGTAGGCGCCAGTTATTTACATAATTTGTATTTTACTGAATGACTTGATATAAAAATTGAGTCGTCTAGGACAAGTATTCATTTCTTACTTGACCACTTAGATCTTTTTGTGAGCTACATGAAAAATGTATTTGTTTAGAAAGTCTTGAATAATAATGCATTTGTCAAAAAAAGAAGTTTTAATAACTTAAAGTTTTTAACTGTCCAAATTGGACAAACAATGCACACATGATTCTCACCCCAATGAGATACGTAAGCAACCCTCTTTGGGTTCAGTGATCTTTATTCAAAAATAAAAATAAAAAACCTTTTTTCAAAAATGAAAAAACAAGAAGCTTTAATCTTTATCAAAAATAAGTTTTTCTTAATTGTATTTTAATAATTCAAAAGAAAACTAAATGATTTTATTTCAAAGCTCTAAAAAAAAACATAGTTATTGAGTTATACGAAAAATATGCAATGATCTTATTCATGTTCTCAAGCATATTACGGTTTTGATCAATGTATTATCAAATCATTTTTAAAAAAAAAATTAATAATTAAAAAATGTCTAACCGTTACAAACTTTATCGTCCATGCACACAGTTAAATTAAGGTGATTGATTTGCGATTAAACTGGCATCTCATCCCTACAATATAAGGTCAAAAGGGAAAGAGAAAATGACTCACAAAGACGGAAATGAGTCGGACAATGATGAGGTCCAGAACCAGAGGATGTCACAAGAAACAGTGTCAACCGAAGAGGTAAGGATACTAAGACAGCAAATGACGGAGATGTACGAAACCTGCATTAGTGGAAAAGCTCCACCGTCTTCAATCCGTGACTATCTAAATACAAATATGCCACCCCCTATCCAAGTATCGATAAGTGATCCAATTTATCCACCTGGATTTGGTCCCTATGCTAACGCATCCAACGTAGCTGGAACTTCTACAGTGCGCCCTTTGAGTACACCTATGAAGAGTAATCCATTTTTCGTGCCAACTGTGCCGACTAATAGCGTCCCGCAGCCTATAATGGAGAAAAAATTCAACAGTGATCCTCCACCTAAAGTTCAATATGATCGAGATTATACCCCTGAAGTGACTTTTAAAATTTCAGGCTCTTACCCTTACACTCATCAGTATAGTTCCTATGTTGAAGCTGAAAAAGCTGTTAAGAATGAGGAACACGAAGAAATGGCTAGAAAAATGAAGAGTTTGGAACAGAGTGTAAGAGATATGCAAGGATTGGGAGGTCACAAAAGTGTCTCATTCAATGATTTGTGCATGTTTCCCCAAGTTCATCTACCCATCAATTTTAAAACTCCAAATTTCGAGAAATATGATGGACATGTAGAAAATGTAGCTCATTTAAAGTGATATTGTAATCAACTGAGAGGGGCTGGAAATAAAGAAGATTTTCTCATGGCCTATTTTGGTGAAAGTTTGATCGAAATTGCCTCAGAATGGTTCATAGATCAGTTTTTCGAAAAAACCTGCTAGTGGAGGAAGACCTCCTAGGGATAAGAGACTCACGGGTATCTGAGCAATTCTGCCCATTGCTTTTACAGAACTTCCTTCTTGTATCAACAACCCGTCGCCCATTAATACAACACCAACATTATTTGATTCCAAATTTTTCTCGTTCTATCTCGGAGTATCCATTCACTCGAAACTGCTCGGCCCGGGTTTTCACGAGCGTTGGCGGGTTCTAGAGTGCCTGTCAAGGGCGCTAGCGCATACCCCAGGGTGATCATCACCACCTGCACCTCACATCTCGGCACAGTGTGAAGCTTGGGTGAAACTAAGTGGGGGTCCGAACCGACTGATGTTGAAGAATCAGTGGATGAGTTGTGGTTAGGGGTGATGCATAGCTGTCGTCAGCTCGTGCCGTAAGGTGTTGGGTTAAGTCCCGCAACGAGCGCCACTACTTCTAACTGGCATACATGGGATGATTTGGCTCGATGTTTTGTTAAACAATTTCTATATAACATTGACATAGTTCCAGATCGTACTTCACTTGCCAACATGAGGAAAAAACCATTGAAAATTTTCGTGAATATGCTATTAGGTGGAGGGAGCAAGCTGCTAGGATTAAGCCACCAATGAAAGAATCTGAAATGATCGATGTTTTTTTCCAAGCGTAAGAACCAGACTACTTTCATTATTTACTTTCCGTTGTTGGAAAAACATTCACCGATGTTATTAAGATTGGTGAAATGGTGGGAAATGGCATCAAGTCTGGAAAAACTGTAAGTCAAGCTGCCTTGAAAGCCATCACACAGGTAATTAAAAATGGATCAGGAAATCTTGGGGGAAAGAAAATAAAGGAGGATGTAGCAAATGTTGTGTCTGACAAATAAAAAGGTCCAAGGGGTCCATTTTATCAATATGCATCACCTCAATTTCATCAATATCTCCCCATGCAAGACACACAATACTCTATTGTCCCCCCTCAATATGCATTCTACGGTGCACGACCATATGTATATCCACCAAACTATCCTCAATGGCGAGTGCCAACATATCAAAATATTCGTCCTTCTTCTCAAAATTTTCGTACACCTTATAGTCCCCGTCCAAGACAGGGAATTGAAGGAGGTCAAAGACCTGTGAACAATTTCACACCAATCGGAGAGTCTTACAGGAGTTTATTTGAGAAATTGAAATATTTGAATATGACAGAGCCGATTCCTCAAAATTTTGCAGATCCACGTTCAAAAGGTTTCAATCCTGTAGCACGATGTGCATACCATTCTGATGCCCTAGGGCACAAAACTGAAGATTGTGGAACTTTGAAAAGTGAAGTGGAAAAGATGATCCAAGCAAAGATGATTGTGGTCCAAAATGATAATCCCTCAAATGTTACTTAGAATCTTCTACCAGCACCTAATAATGTACAGTTCATTGAGATGATGGATGATGACAATTCTCTCAATTCTGAAGAAAAAACAACTAAAATTGCTTTTTCTAAGGCTAACGTGCAAAGAAGTGGCTAAGAAGTCAAGCTTGGTGATTGGGAGACACTCTTCTTTTCTCTAAAAAGAGTGTATCAAAAGTTTATTTTGTCATCATTTCTGCTATACAATTCTTTTTTATTTTATTTTAGTAAGTCAGACCTTTCTATCATTTCTCTTAAGTGTTTGTTTGTTGAGTCTTGTCATAGTTTGGGCTATTATAGAGTTGTAACCTAAAATTTAGTTTGTTGTCTTGTTATCAAGTCCTTTTATCTTAATATAATATTTGTCTTGTGTCACTTTGATCCGTTGTATTTGGCTTTTCATATATGCATCTCTTTTCAATTCAATTTTTCTGACACGATATGCAAGAGGATTTGGTCAGATCTTAAGGTTATATCTAGTCATGGAATGAATACACCAAAGAAGTAAAAAAAAAGAACGAGAAAATGAATGAAGGACTTAAACACCTTGATACGTCCTTTAGTATCGAAAATGATTAAAAGAATAAATTTCATTTAAATTAACGTATGTCATTTGTTGTCAAGAAGTTATTACTCAAATGGAGATTTTAAGCTGACAAATATGGAACAAAAACAATGAACATATCCATCAATGCGTACGTTGCAAAGATATAATGTATGATTTTCACTTCACATCTTAAAAGGCATGCATGTATTTGACATTTGTAATAATTGATATGACGAAGGCATTTCATTCTAATATCCAAACACAGTGTAATCCTTTGCTACCCTTTTTGAACCTTAATTCTATTTCCTTTCATACCCTTCTTTTGGAATCAAAATACAGTCAAAAAGAAAGTAAAAAAAAGAATCACAGATTCAAAAAAAAAAAAAAAAAAAAGTCACAAAAAATAGAGTCAAGAAAATAAGTGAAAAAAAAAAGTTGAAAAATCAATCATAACAAAAGAACAAATTTCCTGAATTACGTTCGACCTGATTCTTGCTTTGACAAGATACGTAGGCAACCTTATTTTGAGGTTTGGTCCAACAAAGAAAAAGTCTAGAAAGTCCTCATCACAAAAACTGGGGAAAAAATAATAATAATAATAATAATAATTAAAAAAAAAATTATTATTATTATTATTATTGTTTTATTTTATTTTTGCAAAAAAAAAAATCAATTCCAAAATTTGTAAGTCTTAACCCTGTTACCACAATATGTTTGAGCTTTCATGCCGATCATTTCTTTGTAACCCTGTCCAAAAGTCACGTTACAGTCCAAATAAAGACCTTCTGATCATTTTTTAACAATGACAAGTCAAGCAAGCATTCCGTGTTGAATATCAGATTAGGAAAAATGTCATGCCACTCGCATAAGGAGTGAAAAAGGAGGGAATCCTATAGATGAAAATCATCAAAAGCACTATAAGAAATCATTTGAGTTGAGAGAAAGTGAAAAATGAGAGAGTCTTATTGGTGAAAACTCTCAGGACACCGTAAGATGATAGTGAGTGAGAGATAGTAAAAAAGAGAGAGACTTGTTAGTGAAAACCTTTTGAGGCACCACAAGTCAAGTGTTAGTCATAAATCAAATGCAAAAGTTGGATTATAGAAGTCTGACTTCAAAGGTGAAAGTTTGACGAAGATGAAGTTTAGATTGATTGGACAAACTATGTCATTTAATCTGAAATGCATGTCATGATCATTAGAATTGACCACCAGTATCAATAGAGTCCATTTATTTTTATTTAATTGTTTTTCTCAAAAGGGTCAAATATTATTTCTTCTTATTTTGTGTCGCTCAATTCGATCTTGAGTTAGTCTTCATTAAGCAAGCGGAAAATGATTTTAAAAGCTACCATCTCTTCAATTGCACAAAACAAAGTTTGGTTAGAACATCAATCGTGATATGATCTAAGAAATAATGATATGCATAGTAACTTGTCAACAAATGACAATTTTTGAAAATTTATATGAATACAAGATTCAATTATTGTTGGAGGGTGGAAACAATATAGCAAATCTGAATATGTTTTCAAGATTATCGAGGTGGCCTGACTAACAAACGAAAACAGTCTGCCCAAACTGATATGGTTCAACATTGCAATAACAGGATCAATCATCTTCAAAGCCAAGGCCACAAATCAACCACCAATTTTAAACTCACAATTTTATTTTATTTTAAATAAAAAGCTTTCTTGCTGAAATAATCATTGTTTCACAGGTTCAAATTGGATAACAGAGTTACGATAAAAACCTATCACCATTTATATTTTTATACTTGCACAAATAGTTATTTTTATCTTCTCTTAGGATAAACACTTCCTAGTCTGATATTGTTTTTTTTTTATTTTCTCCTAGGATAAACACTTCCTAGTCTTAGACCGTTATTTTTCATTTTCTCTTGTGATAAACACTTCCTAGTCTGAGACGTTATTTTTTTATTTTCTCCTAGGATAGACACTTCCTAGTCTGAGACAGTTATTTTTTATTTTCTCCTAGGATAAATACTTCCTAGTCTAAGGTTGTTTTTTTTATATTCTCCTAATATAAACGCTTCCTAGTTTGAAACCATTATTTTTCATTTTCTCATAGGATAAACACTTTCTAGTCTGAGATGTTATTTTTTATTTTCTCCTAGGATAAACATTTCCTAGTCTGAGATCGTTATTTCTTATTTTTTACGCCTAGGATAAACTCTTTCTAGTCTGAGACGTTATTTTTCATTTTCTCCTAGGATAAGCACTTCCTAGTCTAAGACCGTTATTTTTATCTTCCTCTAGGATAAACACTTCCTAGTCTGAGATTGTTTTTTTTATTTTCTCCTAGGATAAACACTTCCTAGTTTGAGACCGTTATTTTTATCTTCTCCTAGGATAAACACTTCCTAGTCTGAGATTGTTTTTTTTTTATTTTCTCTTAGGAAAAACACTTCCTAATCTGAGACCGTTATTTTTCATTTTCTCCTGGGATAAACGCTTCCTAGTATGAGATTGTTATTTTTTATTTTCTACTAGAATAAACACTTCCTAGTCTGAGATGTTATTTTTCATTTTCTCCTAGGATAAACATTTCCTTGTCTGAGACGTTATTATTTTTTTCTCCTAGGATAAACACTTCTTAGTCTGAGATTGTTATTTTTTATTTCTCCTAGGATAAACGCTTCCTAGTCTGAGACCGTTATTTTTCATTTTCTCCTAGGACAAATACTTCCTAGTCTGAGACGTTATTTTTTATTTTCTTTTAGGATAAACACTTCCTAGTCTGAGATCGTTATTTTTATTTAGGATAAACACTTCTTAGTCGAAGACATTTGTATTTTATTTTCTCCTAGGATAAACACTTCCTAGTCTGAGACCTTTAATTTTATTTTCTCCTAGGATAAACATTTCCTAGTCTGAGTTTATAAAAAAAAATCACATTTGCTAATAACTCACAAAAAATTTCCATTGAAAACTGGGGCAAAATTTTTCTTTTATTTCTTTTGTTTGTGATGGTTTTCAGATTTATTCAAGCAAAACATGGATTTGAAATTTAAGAACAAAGTTTCAACTCTTTTCAGAATAATCAATCCCCATGATAGCTAGAATCAGTTTCTTCAATGCATGTAGCAACCTGACCTCCTAACACCTGCTTCTATTTAGCTTCTAATCAACAAAACATGCAATTATTCAAGAAGATTTTCAAATTTTCATTTTGAAGAGTGCTAAAAACTCACTCCAAGTGGCAACTTAAGCATCAAATTTAATTCAAGATCAAGATACTCACCCAAAAACTCAAAGTGATATCTGAAAGTCAAGACTCAAGTAAAGCCTCAAGAGAAGCTGCATAGATAGGACCTTGTACTTTTATTTTTCTTTTGACTATTAGCTTTCATTTTTTATGTAAGGATAAGAGTCGCAACCTGGAGCCTCGATGGAACCTCATTTAACTTCCAACTTATCACCTCATCTCCTTGAACTACACGCGACCTGATTCCCTTATAACTCGGGATATATAGGATGTCCAAAACCAAGATCCGATGGCACATTTTTTTTCTTTCAAATAACAGTTTGGTCAAAACTAGTCACGTTATCTAGTTCTTTGTCTGCAAACTTTTCGTGTTTCCAGTCAAAGAGGGGCAAACTGTAGACACATAATTTTTGACTGAACATAAAGTTTTATACCATTTATATTTCTTAAATATTTCTTCTAGGTCTACATTAAATGTTTTTATATTTTCATCTTATTTTAGTAAGTTTATTTTAAAAGATATGAAAATAATAAAAAATATGAATATAATTTATGTTTTATTTTTTTTAGTTTGGTAAATAAGCTAGTATTTCTTATTTATAATTTATTATTAGCTACTCAGTTTTTATTAGTTTAAAAGTATATTATATTATATTATATTATTAAGAATAAAAATAAAAACCTAAAACTAACCTACCACTCACGTATCCCCACTACCCCTATACTTTCACCCCCACGTCCCATGTCCCACCGTACACTCCTCACACCACTACATGACTTACACAGTATATACACATTTACATACACACACGGGACGGGAAAAAAAAAGAAATAGCAAAACCATTCAGAAATAGAGACGAAAAAAAATGAAAACACACATCTTTGTTCTATTCTTCTTTTAAAAATTTACCAAAACATTCACAACTTTTCTTACATTTTTTTTTATTTTCATACCAATACAATACATATATCACTCCATACAATCTACAAAAAAATTGTTGGTGTTTTAATCGAGCTTCGATTAAGATTTTGTGGTACGTATTTACTTCATTTAAGGTATAACTTTGCCTTAAATCTTTACTTTATTTATGGAATTTGATGTAATTTTTATGACCGGTTTTCTTATATTTTATTGTTATTAATAATTTGATTGAAATGAATAATTTGTTAGTTGTTATATCTCTATTTGATGAATGAAGATAGATCTAACTGATGATTATTTTTTATTTATTTACTTTTATTCGTTAGTTGTGATCTCTTACAATTGAACAGGTCATGCTGTTGTTCTTGTCATGATTTATATAATAATGATAAACTAGGAATTGTTAGGCTAAAATAACTAAATAAATTATAGTCATTTATTTTATGAAACCAAAAATAAGGAATATTTTACTATTCTTTATTATTTTGTTGGATTAAAAAGTGTGTGCTAATTTTGACGTTAACTTGTAAAGTAATAGAAATAAAAAAATATAGAAATAATCCAAAATTTCATATAGTATTCTAGAAGTGTAGATTTATTTGACTTTATTTGACTTTGTCTTTATAAGGAATAAATGTTTTCTTTTAACGTTAGACAAAATTTTAGACACATTAAAAAGGAAATTATTTCGATAAAGAATGTGGTTACACATCTTATTTGAAACATTAAAAAAAATTCAAGGATGTGGTGAAACACCTTGGTAAAATTATTCTAACAAATATTTTATTTAATTAAAATCAAGATATGAGACTTAGAATTATTAGGTGTGAGATACTCGAGAGAAAAATACAGTTATGCCTCTAAATGTCAAGACCAAGAATGCGGTTACGCATCTACGTTCAGACTAATAAAAAATTCAACCATAAAAAATAAGTAAACCATGGCCTGTAGACACAATATATCCAAAAATAGTAAAAATAAGATTAAGTAAAAAAAAAAGCAACCGTGTTAGAATCACGGGACTCGAGGGGTGCCTAATACCTTCCCCTCGGTCAACAGAATTCATTATCTGAATTTCTGGTTCACAAGCCTAAACTAAAGAGTCATTTCCTATTGATTAGAGATTCAAAAAGGTGACTTGGAACACCACAACTCAATTCCAAGTGGCGACTCTGAAACTAATAAAACAATCCATATTCAATATCGTCACTTAAATTGAAAAAACACTATCGCCGTATGATAAAGGGGTGTGACGTCTCTCGCGACTCCGCTGGAGAATAATCAGAATTCGAGCTTTGTTATATTGACTTTTACTTGATTTTATTATTTTATTTTATCGGATATATTGTGTTTGATGGCCTAATGTGCTACTTGCTGCTCAATTATTGCTTTTAATATTTATATTATTGAACTATACTAAATTATTATTTTTCACGCACACCTTATGAGTCTTTGAATATATTTAACACACGTTCACAGTAATGAAGTAATACATCCTATTTTCCCTTGAGATAAAGTTGGAGTGTCTTGACACCCAGTGAATGATATTTAGTCACATATCTTAGGCGGGGTTGGAACAGTAATGAGGTCGGAATAGCGCTGCTACCGATAATTTGCCCCTCCCTGGCTCGAGTTGTCCACTTGAGTAAGACAGTCTAGACATCTATCTCCTTTATGTCATGGTTACTACTAGTAGGCTCCACTCATTTGCATAATTTGTATTTGACTTAGTGACTTGATATAAGAATTAAGTCAGTCTAGAACAAGTATTCATCTCTTACTTGACCACTTAGATCTTTTTATGAGCTACATGAAAAATGTATTTGTTTAAAAAGTCTTGAATAATAATGCATTTGACAAAAAAGAAGTTTTAATTTCGGCCAAACTGGACGAACAATGCACACCTGATTCTCACCCCAATGAGATACGTAGGCAACCCTCTATGGGTTCAGTGATCTTTATTCAAAAATAAAAATAAAAACCCTTTCTTCAAAAATGAAAAAACAAGAAGCTTTAATTTTTATCAAAAACAAGTTTTTCTTAATTTTATTTTAATAATTCAAAAGAAAACTAAAGGATTTTATCTCAAAGCTCTAAAAAAAACATAGTTATTGAGTTTTACAAAAAATATGCAATGATCTTATTCATGTTCTCAAGAATATTACAGATTTGAACAACGCATTATCAAATCATTTTTAAAAAAAAATTAATAATTAAGAAATGTCTAACCGTTACAAATTTTATCGTCCATGCACACAGTAAAATTAAGGTGGATTGTTTGTGGTTAAGCTGGCATCTCATCCCTACAATACAAGGTCAAAAGAGAAAGAAAATGACTCACAAAGAGGGAAATAAGTCAGACAATGATGAGGTCTAGAACCAGAGGATGTCACAAGAAACAGTGTCAACCGAAGAGGTAAGGATACTAAGACAGCAAATAGCGGAGATGTACGAAGCTTGCATGAGTGGACTAGCTCCACCGTCTTCAATCCGTGACTATCTAAATACAAATATGCCACCCCCTATCCAAGTATCGATAAGTGATCCAATTTATCCACTTGAATTTGGTCCATATGCTAACGCATCCAACATAGCTGGAATTCTACGGTGCGCCCTTTGAGTACACCTATGAAGAGTAATCCATTCTTCGTGCCAACTGTGCCGACTAATAGCGTCCCGCAGTCTATAA
Source organism: Solanum gracilifrons (assembly GCA_029582605.1). Lineage (NCBI taxonomy): Eukaryota > Viridiplantae > Streptophyta > Magnoliopsida > Solanales > Solanaceae > Solanum > Solanum gracilifrons. The sequence goes on from JAJOOH010005868.1 coordinate 55,728, forward strand.
TGGAGCCAAAATCCAACAGTAATCCTCCACCTAAAGTTCAATATGATCGAGATTATACCCCTGAAGTGACTTTTAAAATTCCAGGCTCTTACCATTACACTCATCAGTATAGTTCCCATTGTGAATCTGAAAAAACTGTTAAGAACGAGGAACATGAAGAAATGGCTAGAAAAATGAAGAGTTTGGAATAGAGTGTAAGAGATATGCAATGATTGGGAGGTCACAAAAGTGTCTCATTCAATGATTTGTGCATGTTTCCCACGTTCATCTACCCATCGGTTTTAAAACTCCATAGTTCGAGAAATATGATGGACATGGAGATCCTGTAGCTCATTTAAAGAGATATTGTAATCAACTGAGAGGGGATGGAAGCAAATAAGATTTGCTCATGGCCTATTTTGGGGAAAGTTTGATGGGAATTGCCTCAAAATGGTTCATAGATCAAGATACTTCTAACTGGCATACATGGGATGATTTGGCTCGATGTATTGTTCAACATATTCAATATAACATTGACATAGTTCCAGATCGTACTTCACTTGCCAACATGAGAAAAAAACCGTTGAAGATTTTTGTGAATATGCTATTAGGTGGAGGGAGCAAGTTGCTGGGGTTAAGCCACCAATGAAAAAGTCTGAAATGATTGATGTTTTTCTCCAAGCGTAAGAACCAGACTACTTTCATTATTTACTTTTCGTTGTTGAAAAAACATTCACCGAAGTTATTAAGATTGGTGAAATGGTGGAAAATGTCATCAAGTCTGTAAAAATTGTAAGTCAAGCTGCCTTGAAAGCCATCACACAGGTGATTAAAAATGGATCAAGAAATTTTGGGGGAAAGAAAATGAAGGAGGATGTAGAAAATGTTGTGTCTGACAAACAAAGAGGTCCAAGGGGTCCAGTTTATCAATATGCATCACCTCAATTTCATCACTATCTCCCCATGCAAGACACACAATACTCTATTGTCCCCCCTCAATATGCAGTCTATGGTGCACGACCATATGTATATCCACCAAATTATCCTCAATGGCGAGCGCCAACATATCAAAATATTTGTCCTTCTTCTCAAAATTTTCGTACACCTTATAGTCCCCGTCCAAGACAGGGATTTGAAGGAGGTCAAAGACATGTGAACAATTTCACACCAATTGGAGAGTCTTACAGGAGTTTATTTGAGAAATTGAAACATTTGAATATGATAGAGCCGATTTCTCAAAATTTTGCAGATCCACATTCAAAAGGTTTCAATCCTGTAGCACGATGTGCATACCATTCTGATGCCCTGGGCACAATACTGAAGATTGTGGAACTTTGAAAAGTGAGGTGGAAAAGATGATCCAAGCATTGATTGTGGTCCAAAATGATAATTCCTCAAATGTTACTTAGAATCTTCTACCAGCACCTAATGATGTACAGTTCATTGAGATGATGGACAATGACAATTCTCTCATTTCTGAATAAAAAACAACTGAATTGGTGGAGCTTTTTCTAAGGTTAATGTGCAAAGAAGTGGCTAAGAAGTCAAGCTTGGTGATTGGGAGACACTCTTCTTTTCTCTAAAAAGAGTGTATCAAAAGTTTATTTTGTCATCATTTCTGCTATACAATTCTTTTTTATTTTATTTTAGTAAGTCAGACCTTTCTATCATTTCTCTTAAGTGTTTGTTTGTTGAGTCTTGTCATAGTTACGGCTATTATAGAGTTGTAACCTAAAATTTAGTTTGTTGTCTTGTTATCAAGTCCTTTTATCTTAATATAATATTTGTCTTGTGTCAGTTTGATCCGTTCTATTTGGCTTTTCATATATGCATCTCTTTTCAATTCAATTTTTCTGGCACGATATGCAAGAGGATATGGTCAGATCTTAAGGTTATATATCTAGTCATGGAATGAATACACCAAAGAAGTCAAAAAAAAGAACGAGGAAATGAATAAAGGACTTAAACACCTTGATACGTCCTTTAGTATCGAAAATGATTAAAAGAATAAATTTCATTTAAATTAACG
>JAJOOH010005869.1:0-91588 GCA_029582605.1 Solanum gracilifrons
AAAAAAAAAAAAAAAAAAAAAAAGGACAGCCATCATTTACAAGTTGAACTACTTTAATTTTTTAATTACAACATTTTAAACAATTTATGTTGTTAAATCTCAACAAATTAAAAAGGTGCTAGCTATATATTAGTGAGTCAAAAGTCATGAATTTGAGATTTGAGAATAAAATTACTTTTGATAGGGAGCGTCTTATCCTTACAAAACAGGACTTTCCGATTTAAATCTGAATTAGTTGTACTTAAAATAGATATCGATAAGAAACCAAAAAGACAAAAACAATATACTAGTGGCAACAGCATATTTTGTCGTTGAGTAAAATTAACCCCACCAAAACTTGATCTTGATTCTAATTGAGTATCAATAGATATGATTATTAATTTATTATTATATTTAATTAATTATATTATAGTCCTGTAACATGGATGTTTTTAAGTGGGGTAATGGAGTTGACATTCAAAAGATTTCAATATAATTACTCTCCAAGAAAGACTTCCTTTTTCAACGGAATAATTGTTGTGTCCGCTAACTCAAAATCTTTTTGAGATCACTTGGACAACCTGATAAATATATTTACTTTGTTGATCACAGAATCAAGATTTTTAAAGATATTTATTTTCATTCAAAGAATTTAAAATATACAAGAAATTGAACATGTGAAGAAGTTTTATATGTCTCCTCTGAGTTTTGAACCTAAAACCTAAGCATTCTTAGTCACTTTATTGATCACTAGATCACACCCTTAAGTGCCCTTGCATTTGATCTATATCAATCATTCTCTTTAATCTTTCAAAAGAAAATCATGTTATGATGATGTGTTTCATATTAAAAATTTAAAGATATTTTTTCTATATGTATCAAAAGCATATTTGGTAAAAAAAGAAGAAGTTATATTCAATCAAATATCATTATATACAATGAACGTAATAGAGAAATGCCTAGTCATGTAGAGGTACAACATAGAACATTATTATATTGAACATGACCTGTCAAATCTATATTTGCCCATATGACTAATAAATATTTACAACATATATACCTACCTTGGTATAAGCTTCAACCAGGGCTACTCAGCATTTTTTATTTTCACTTGAAAATATTTTTGATGTTTTTCAAAAAATGTGTGCAAGCTAAGCATATATAGGTTCAACATTTGAATGATAACTCTCTAGTTTAAAGTCAACAACTTCAATCATATTTTGTTAGTCATTCAAATTCATCTAAATATGTACTTTTCTCAGATTTATATGTTTCTATGTTTTTTGATGTAAGATATTGTAAAAATATACAATACAAAAAATATTCTTGATATGCAATATGATACCATCCTTTTTTTGTGAAGGTAGTATAATTTTCATCAAAAAGCTTCACATCTTCAAAAGTACTAATACTATAACATCTCAAATTTTATTAAACGCCTACCAGGGCCAGCTCTTGCTTGATAAATTTAAGGCACATGCCTTAGTTGGGGGCTCAAATTTTCATCAAGAAAAAATTATGTGTTAATTTTTTTAATTAAAAAATAATTATTTTTGCTTAAAAAGTATAATTTTAAACAAATATATATTATTTTATTATTTTTAATGCCAATCAAATAGAAGAAATTAAGAAAATATTATTTTGTATGTTTACATTCTCTTCGCTAACACTAGTATTATTTATCTTTTTAAAATTCTTTTGCACTTTCTTTTTAAAAAAATTTGATAAGCTAGAGTAATACACTATCAAAAATATAAATTAATTGTCGAAAAAATTCAACAAACTGACTTACAATTTTTCTTTTGTTTGATTCTTCTTAAATATTCAAGTATTACATAAACATATTAAAGTAGGGTTATACCAAGTTATCAATTTCTTGTATCAGATTTTATGGTTCTAATTCTTATCTTTATGTAAAGTTTGTCAACTTATTACTTATAATATTATGTTAACGATTTATATAATGATTGCCTCAGTAAAAGAATATTTTTCAATGTTGAATTGATAAAATATTACTTAAAATTAATAATTAAAAATGATATTAAAAAAAATCATTTTAAGAAAAGATATCAAGTACTATAATAATCTGCACTTAAAAAGTTTAAAAAAATAAACAACTATATTTGATATTTATATAGATTTTAGGCCTCAATTAAAATTTCATTTTAGACCTCAAATTACGTTGAGCCGCCCCAACGCTTACTTAATATTGCGTCGTCCATTTTAAAGCAAGGCTTTCCCCAAGTTAAGTCCACAATTCCATCATGCACCAAAAAGAAGGACCCATAGGCCATGGCCCATGGGGACAAGACTAATTAGCGGCGCATAATGGGCCGAGGAATTCATCTCCTATATGGATAATAGCATTACTTTTTTTAAAAAATCTTATAATAAAATTAAAAGTAATTAAATTGTTAAAACAATTTCAATGAGGACTATAATCGATGTTTAGTTAATCAATGAAAATCGATTATAATATACTTAACTTCTTCTTTAGTATGTTTATATGCAATATCCAGTTGGCGCCCTCATGGGCACACTCCTCTTTGGGACAATTTTGTCTAATTGACAATTGTTGTGTTTTAATTCGTCAAGTTTAAAGCCCGCTTGAAAATGCAACTTACAAGAACTTTATTCAATATGTATAACTTTAACTTTAAAAAAATATATTTTTAACCGTCCTTAATGAAAATTCTATGTCAATCACTGGACGCAAGAACCTATTATTAAGAAGTGAAGGCAGATGAGCGTTCGGTTCATGCAACTTTTGTGGTTGTGGAGTCCCTCTTCAGTATAAAACGAACAAAAAAACTCATGATGATTTTTTAGACTTTGGACTTTGAATTTATAGACTTTGCACAAGAAAAGGACTTTGATAGGTGGCAAATCCTGAAAAAGCTATTCTAGAGAGACAAAAACAATTTTTGAAGATAAAAAGTTCATTTACTTTTTTGCAAATGTTGTCCCAAAGATTTCTAGGTAGGTCACCATATCTATATACCTTTATCTAAATAGAATTTTAATTTAAAAAGTTAATAATTATTCTTGATTAAATTATTTATATTTACATAAATATCAAACTTTAAACATGTTAGTGTGTCACATAAATTAGGATGAAAGAATTATTATTTTAATTGTTCTTTCACTATTACTATTAAAATGTCTGTGTATGCTTCCGCGTGTAGCGAATCTAAAATTTGAAGTTTATAGTTCTGAATTCTATTTCTTTTAAAAGTTACTAGGTTTTCAAATATATTTAATGAATGTTTGAATCAAAAGTAAGTGTTTTTGGCGAAAATCATAGCTGACACTCTCGCTCTACTCCTTTTATATATATATATATATGAAGTATTGAATCTAGAAATTTCAATACGAGGATTCAAAAATTAGAACGTAATGAAAACAATGGCACAGCGGGCATATATTATATATGTATGTATAGCTGGTGAAAAATTCAAATAGCAATAAGGAATTTGTGCTCTTTTCTTCGAGTGCTTCATTGAATATTGTCACAATGATGATAAATTGGACTATGAAATTTCACTTTTTTTCCAAAAAAAAAGAAAAGAAAGTTAATGGGTATCCATCAATCATCAAACAATACATAAATAAATGATTGTTAGATATATTTATTTTTTTTAATACAAAATTGGTATTATTCCTTTCTTGTTTTCAGTAATATTCTTAACTGTAGGTTGCTTTATTTATTGCCCCTATCTAACAACAGGTATAGATTCTCTCTCTCTCTCTGTAACTCCAGAAGAAAATGGATGGATGATTTTTTTGGATCCGGTTCTCCTCCATTTTGTCAAGTGTACATCTAGATTAGAGACATGTGTCATATTTAAAATTTAAAGGTCAAGATTATATTATATTAACAAATATCATAACCATAGTTAAGCCAACTAATTTTAGAAAACTACTCTCTAAATTTGGTAAGAATTACAATATATTCTATAGAAAATTTGATATTTATTAATATCATTAATTTCGTATTATATTTTTGTATTTAGATATTAAATTGAATTTTTTTAATTTTAAACCAATTATTTTTAAATGATAAAAGATTGATATTCAGCGTTCTTTTAATTACTTCTGATCAATTCCAATGTTCTCCTTCTTTTTGGATCTTTTTTCAGCTTATTTAATTCTACTAAACAATTGCTAGAACGAAAAATGATTTTTTTTTGTCTATTGCTACAGTATTTTTAAAAAATATATATAATTAAATAATTGGAGTAGATTAGTAAGATAAATAAAATAGATATCTTCTTATTTCTTATAAAAATAGTTTAAAATAAAATTAGATTTCAACAAAATTTAATGAAAAGAAAATATTTAAATTGATTGGGTGACTTTTTAAGTGAAATATCAATAGTTAACTGATTTTTTAAGTAAAATATCAATAGTTAAATGACTTTTGAGTTATAATCATTAATTTCATATTATAATTTTGTTTAACTATTAAATTGTAAATAAAAATATAAGATGAAATTAAAGATATTAATAAATATCAAATTTTGTATGGAATATATTGTAATTCTTACCAAATTTGGAGAGTAGTTTTCTAATATTAGTTGACTTAACTATGGTTATGATATTTGTTCATATGATATAATCTTAACCTTTAAAACTTTAAATATGGCACATGTCTCTAATCTAGACGTGCACTTGACGAAATAGAGGGAACGGGTAATGGAGGGGAGCCGAATCCATTTTTTTGTGCTCTGTTTTGATTCTCTGTTTTTTTTTTTCACTCTGTTGAAAAGATTGCCTGTTTTTTCCTTTTTATGGATGCCCTTTTATTTCTTTATGAGTTTCTAAGGTTGTATATTAGGCAGCTCGTTCACACATAAATACTTCAGTTTTTTTTTAGTTTTTTTTTTGCATATTCAGTTATTCACATGCCTTATTCTATTTTGGGCCTACTCTTATAAATAGGGACTACTTGTTTGGCTTGTCTTCATTGCAGTTGAGTACCATTTCTCAGTTCACTAATCTTTCAGACAGTACTACTAAGGTTGCATATCATCTTTGAAGAGAGTGATATGAGTTATTTAAACCCTTCAACTGGCTCTGGTTAGTTGCAATGTACAATCTTTTCTTTCTTTTTGCTTCTTGATACCACGAGTTAGGGGTAAGGTCTACGTACACACTGAGTATATTGTTGTTATTGTTTTTGCTTCTTGATATCGACCTAGCTTAGCATTGAGGGTTGTTCTGTTCTACTTTGGAAATGTTATAAGTAGCTTATAATGACCTGGGATCAGGGGCGGAGCTAGAAGTCATGTACGGGTTCTGTCAAATTCGGTAACTTTAATTCAAACGTTGTATTTTCATTTTGAAATTTACTTAGTATGTACAAAAATAAAATTTAGAACCCAGTTATTAACAGTATCGTAGAATTTAGGCACATAAAGTTAAAATCTTGGTTCCGTCTGTGCTTGAGATGAGTTTTAATGAAGCTACATGGATAGTGAGGATTCACATAACATATCTTGACTTGCTTGGGATTTGGGGGATAGCTTATGTCCTTAGTAAAGCCATATTTACATTGCAATAGCTATTATCCATGTGGAAACATTTTTTTTCTCTTCTCTAGTTTTGTGTTTTTGCTCAACATCTTTCTTGCTTCAAGCATTTGATAGTGGACTAATAAGTTAGTTAAATATCATTACAGGAAGTAGAACTTCTAGGATGACATTCGAGTTCGGGAGGACATATGTCGTGAGGCCCAAAGGGAAACACCAAGCTACAATTGTTTGGTTGCATGGCCTAGGAGATAATGGCTCCAGGTAAAATCTGTTTTTCTTTAAGCCGCTAATTTACGCTTAACATATCAAAGACAGTTACTTTCTTGTGCTTACCTGTGCCTGCTTAACAAAATGAAATAGTATGAAGTCACCATGAGAATCAGCCTGAGGCAAATGGAGCATAAATTCTATTAGATGAAACATTGAACTTATTTTGGAATGCTAGATCAAAGCTTTTGCTCTGATGCTTGTCTATCCAGCACCTTTTACTCTCATTTTGTATGTTTGTTATTTCATCCTGAGAGATGGTGATTCATTTGCTGATCACTGATCGCTTTGCTTCTTTATGCAGTTGGTCCCAACTTTTGGAAAGCCTACCCCTTCCTAATGTAAGCAAAGAGCTCGGATAACTTCTGAAATTTTGCTCGACTTGGTTACATCTATACAATTATCCTAAATCATTGTTAATTTGTGAAATTATATAACCTTGCAGATCAAATGGATATGTCCAACAGCCCCAACTCGTCCTGTAGCTATACTCGGTGGATTTCCTTGCACTGCATGTAAGAATGAAACCAAAAAGTATCACAAGTAAACTTTAAGAACTGTTATTAAGGGTCCCTATATGTTATTCCAGGGTTTGACGTGGGAGAACTTTCCGATGATGGTCCTGATGATTTTGAAGGCTTAGATGCTTCAGTTGCACATATTGCAAACTTATTGTCAACTGAACCTGCTGATGGTAAGTTCTAGATTGTAGACCTAAAGCACCGGTATCTCTTGTGTATTTGTATGGTTAGGTCTGTTTAATTCGTGATCTGATTAGTAAGTTTAACTGTGTGGTACAGTTATACTTGGTATTGGAGGCTTCAGCATGGGTGCAGCGACTGCGCTCTACTCTGCAACTTGCTTTGCACAAGGAAAATACGGAAATGGAAACACCTATCCAGTCAACTTAAGGGCTATCATAGGTCTAAGCGGGTGGCTTCCTGGTTCAAGGTTTGATTGCATATCATATCTCAAACTTGTTAGTGTAGCTGAGGAGTAATATGAAATACTATCTGCATTAGATTTTGGATAAATTATATTTATGAATTGTTCAAAACATTAGTCATACAAATTAGCTTCTATTATTCGAGTGCTATAAAAGGGGAGGTACCAAAAAAAGTAAAAGAGTGCTTATATGGTCATTTTTATGTTTTCTTTTTTCCTTAGACAACAGACACATATGGGAGTTAACAACTGGAATTGTGCAGGAACGTGCGTAACAAGATTGAAGGATCACTAGAGGCTGCAAGACGTGCCTCGTCTTTGCCCATTCTACTCTGTCATGGATCGTGTATGTACTTTACTTGCAAATACTTGTATAACACCTTTTTAGCTTATACCATGCATAGTGCGTCTCAGGCTGGACCTCTGATCAGTAACTTGTAATCTGCATAACTAACTTTTTACCCCTTTTGTTTTGTGATTTATAGGTGATGAAGTTGTTCCTTACAAATATGGAGAGAGGTCTACCCTTGTCTTGAACTCAGCTGGATTCAGGACCCTTGCATTCAAAAAATACGACGGGTATCCCTTCTTTTCCTTTGCAAAATTATAGTTCTAAATGGTATAAAGAAGTGCTTTCTAAAACTGCCATCTTCTTCTCCAGGCTTGGTCATTACACAGTACCAAGAGAAATGGATGAGGTGTGTAATTGGTTAAATGCAAGGCTCGCACTTGAGGGTTGCCGATGATGAACTCACTCTTAAGAGTTTCATGTTATAAGTAATTCAGGAGTGAGGACAAATGCATGAGGAAGCAATAATATGGGGGAGTATACACTTACAAGTTGTATGTAGTTAATTACTATATGCCTTTGGTGAATTCTAGGACTTATCTACCAGTTTTGTCTCAAAAATAAAGGTTTGGATGTGTTTCTCTTTTCATCACTTGTAGACATTTTGTTTTCTTCAATTCTACTCAGAATTTTGGTAGTCATTGTATCATGTTGTATCAATATTAATGGAAATTGTGCTTGTTGTGTATTCTCTGTCTCTCTCTCTCTCTCTCTCTCTCTCTCTCTCTCTCTCTCACTGTCACACACGCGCGTTTGGACGTATTAAAAGCATCATCCATTTCCCAACTTACTAAAGATTTTCAAAATCCCAGTAGCCTCAAGCCACTCTCTTTGATCAACTAAAGCAATTCCATAATCCGTTTCTACTGATTACTGATCTTGGTATAACTTATCTCAAGATTAGTAACAAAAGCAGTACTAAATTTTTATCCCAAGACTATGTATGCACCAAACCATACCCCTTAAAAGCCTATCAATGTTTTAGGATTCTTTTTGCTAACATGAGGCTATCCAGAAAATCACCTTATAGTGACTGCTTTATTGTCATTTACAGAGACTTAACAATAGTAATTTCAAGGCAACAGACATTGGACTGGAACAATTTAATCAATTAGAGATGAAAGTGTGAAGAATGCATATTCTTCATCGTTTCCACAAATATATGGAAGACAAGTGTTGTTTTATTACAGCTCCCAAGCCTAAAGATTACAAAATCAATATCAGAAGTACTACAACAGTTCGACACATAGGCAGACCGATACTACTTTCTGCAGTAATATATCTCATTCTTCTTTACCCTGGTTGTTCACGATAGTTTTCAGTTTTTCCTTGAGTTCACCACTCTGCATGGAAAAAGAATCGATCAGCATTCCGCACTTAACCAGTTGGACTCGATTCACATAAACAAGTCAAATTACCTGATGCATATTGAGGATGATATCTGATCCACCGATAAACTCCCCATTGATAAATATTTGTGGAAACGTGGGCCAGTGGCTGAAAAAAAGAAAGAAATAGAAGGGAGTATAAGAAAATGTTGGGTCATGATCCTTTCTGCATACCACAGATGCTATGGCGACAGAAATAGCAAGGGCTCTGGAAAGGTGACAGAGACAACATATAGCTTGAAAAATAGATGACCAAGATTTATTTTTGGTGTTATCAAATAATGTTCAGCAATGCACCCAAGGGCACATAAGGTCTCAGGTTCAATCCCAACAGAGACAGAAATACTAGGTGTCCATCTGTCCTAGGCTTGCTGGACAGAGTTACTTAGTATGTGTTGCCGATGGGAGGTGACAGGTATCCCGTAGAATTAGTCGGGTGCATGCAAGATGGCCTGCCTGGACATCACGGTTATAAAAAAAAACTCCGCAGTACAAAGAATTGAATTGATCTTTTGAGCTCTTTAGAGATAAACTACTCGTGAAGTTCTATAGCACCCACTTGATGCTCTTTAAAACATATTCACTATGTAGTATATACAAAATAAAGGGTCACCATTTTATAGCTACAAAAATGTAGATAAACGACCTACATATACCTCAAATAACTACATAGCCACAGAGTCATCACCAAGAATGTAAAATGCTGGCATCATCCAGGTGAATCAATGTCATATCATACTTCATAAATAAAAAAACAAAAAAAAAAACAATGCAATACTATAAGAATGAAAAGAACCAATTTACACCACATTTAGTCACAAAAAAAAGTATGAGCTGCCTCGACACTCAAATATCATCTGACCTTATGAACAAACCATTAATCATTTCCAGAGTTTACTATGATATTTAAATGGCAGCTGATATCCCATCAGCAATATGTCTACCCAAATGACCCTGATTTCTCTAAAGGATGTGCGTTAATGTTAAAAAAAATTATTGCTCAGATCACAGCAGAGGGCGAAAGATGGCCACTCAACATCTAGAATTGTGTATCAATCCCTTCTAAAAAATGCAAATAAATTCGTCGATAAATAATTTTCATAGCCATAGACCATTTGGCATCAAACTTACCTGAAAGCTTTTACAGCATTCTTAAGCTCAGGATCTTCTAAGATATTTCTGGCACTTATAGGAGCATCTGCAAAGACAATATAAATTGGTAAGAAGATGAAAACCAATTAAGGGCCCATGGACCTCTATCAGAAATCTACACTTGCAAGTGAAGAGGATGCAAAATCCAACAACAAGAGATATCACTTATAGCACATGGACTTACTGTATTCTTTGAGAACTCTAACAGCCAATGAGCTGAATCCACAACGAGGCAGATCTGGCACACCTTTCATGTATATCATCACAGGATTTTCCTTGACATCCTACAATAGAAGGCCGACAGAATAACGAAATCTGAACACTCAACAGAACAGAAAATAAGCGAAAAAGGGTAACACAATCTCTATATTCAAAGATTGAAAACAAAAGAGCGTTGACTTGCCAACAAGCAGAAAATGTACAGATATTGACTAAAGCTACCTGCTCAACAATATTCTCCAGAGAAAGACCTGAACTCTCAAGCTTACTTGTAGGTCTAAAATCTTCATGAGTGTCAGGGTCACTAGGCACAGAAGTTGAATACCGCACTTCACCCTGGTGGATGGATCTGGATGTCTATTATACAAATCAAGCAACTGTTAGGCATAATATTTTTGAACAGATAAAAGAAAGACCCTATAAAAAAAAATACGATTTTGTCTAATCCCGTCTATGGACTAAACACATGAGAAGACACTGGATGGAAACATATAGTAGAAAGATTTGAGCAGTGGAAAAAGGCATTAGTTGATGTGTAGTTAATAGTAAGCACAGACAGGGTGACAGTAGTGTTTATTCTTACAATTGCAGATGAACGCGCAAGTGGGTAGGCTGCAAAACGCTTCAACATCATTTGAGATAATGATCTCGCCATAACAGAAGAGACGATTTGCTCAAACTCTTTCAGCTGCAGGGATGATTAAATAAGAAAAAAATACAAATCAGTTCTTAGTGCTTCACATTCTCAAAATGATAGTAAAAACCTGAGCTACAAAGCATACAACTCCCTTATGGGACCAATGAAGCTAAACTATCAAAATTATGTTCAGTCATAGACTACTATTTAAATGAATAGGGGTCCAAATGGATTGTAATGGGGATAGTGGATTCATATAACTGACTGAAACTAGTACAGGATTGAGGCACTTTTGCCATTGTAAATAGTTTCAAGTTTATCACTAATGTTGTTTCTTTTTTTTTTTTTGAAATTAGTAATGTTGTATTCCTCAGCATTAAGGCTATGCTGGTGACCTCCAAAAATTCGTACATAGAGGGGCTAGGAAGGCTAATTACAAAGATCCTAACATATCTACTAGTTGCTCTACCTCCTCTATACATTCCTCTTTTATCTAGGTTATCTTTACTATTTTTGTGTAGATACTTATCTTTCCTTCGATATTATGCCATAGGGGTGAGGTCTGTGTACACCCCACCATCCCAGACCCCCTTGTAGGATCGCACTATGTTGTTGTTACTTGTTGATATTATCACAGACATCCTATCTCTATGACCCAATAATCATATCAAACCACAACAAAAAGTTCAATGTAATATCTGATCCGAGATTCTTTAATCTAGCCGAATGTTCTGATTTCAAATTCGGGTTGAGATACGACATTAAATTAACACCAAACTCATAGAAAGAAATTCATCGAACACCTACAAGCATAAAACTGAAAAAATTTCAGACACCCATTTCAGCAAAGGATAAAAAGATTAGCTTTTTATTTTAATTAAATAAACCCCAATTCACTGCTCAAAAGCAATCGAAGAGAGTACACAAAAATTGGAAATTAACATGAAAGCAATTACTACTGAATCACGAAAATACTGGTGCCTACAGAAATCTGCTGGCTTGCCAAACGAATAATGACACAATTAAGGAAGATTAAAGAATAAATAAATGGGAAAAATCGAAAAAATTACCCCTCAGAGAAGAGAAAACCAGAGCGAGTCCTTTCTGTGCTTTTATACTTTCGACTTCTAAAACCCCTATTTCAGCTTTTCATTTAGGTATTTATAGCCGAGAGGGTGATGAAGAAGGAACGAAAAACGTATATTACCATTCTTGCCCCCAGGCCTTAAGGTGTACACCTAAATTTTGTGTTAATTTAATTACCTTTTTTAACTACATAATTTGATAATCTAGACGTTGATGTGGTAAAGAGCGTGAATACACTTTCTTTCAAGCGCGCACATGAAAGAGGAGAAAAAAATAGATCAAAAAAATCAACTTTCAATTATTAATTGTCGCATAATCGATATAATGATTCATTTGTCTCGAGATCTAAATTGGAAGTTGCATTAATATATTTATTCAAAGTTTAAAAGGATATCACAAGTAACTTGAGAAATTAATCGGTCCTTCACAAAACTAGTAAACTTAATTCACAAGTTGAGTTAATGAAACAACTAATTACCAAGAAAATGAATTCAAACTGAATCACCCTTTAAATTTCCACATGCAAAAAAGTTATAGTATCTACTTTGGCAATGAATGTTTAAATTTACAAATTAATTGCATTTGTGAATTGCAAATTTCCTAAGAATCGTAATGAAACATGCATGTTTCTAACTCTGATCGAGTTTCCATGCATGTGACATTAACGTAGTAGAATCGACATAAGATAAGAGAATTTTTCCACGTCACAGACCGTAAATTTTGCCTAATCGTAAACTTCTCAAACTCTTTCTTTGTCCATAATAATCATAGGTTCTCCATGCAAAAAAGCAATATTCTGGATATCAAGATTTTCTTGAACTGGACGGCCTCATCATTTATTTATTTATTTGTAAATTTAGTAATTTTCACATAAATATATTTCGTATCAAAAATGTTGAAACCGGTTGAATCACTATAAAGTATTAAGTATTGGGTTGTATACAACTTTGGCTAAATATAGATCATAACATCGGTACGTATGTAAAAATAAATAATTTGTGGATTTAAACATGCCGTTCACAAATCTCAAATGAGGTTATACCTAATATATAGCTCCAAACTCAAGAGTGTTTCATAAAGAAAACATGAAATTCATATATTCTGCTAGTCTAACAAAGTTACAAACGTGTCTAATCGATCTGTACCTTGATTAGTATTTGTTTGTGCTCTAATCACATTATCGTATAGTTGTGGTTCTATTGCAAGTTATGAATGTTGAAAACGTTATAGCGGTACAATACTGAAACAGATGACATAGCTGGAAATTTACGATATAAACATTGGAAAACAGACATACTATAGGGAGGCACAAGGTTAAGCTTAACATCCTTTAAAAAAAATTCCCTTATGATCTAAACAAGCTTTATGTTTCATATGTTCAGAGCTAGTAAACAAGGAACTATAATTTCATGAGGGGGGAAACACTTGTTCTTAAAGTATCAAAAAGTAAGAATGGAAAAGAACGACAACGGCGATGTTCATTTGAGAGTACAAATAACAGGAATTGTGACATGAAATTCCTCCATTCAGTGATGACAAGATACCTGAAAACCAAAGAACTTCAACCTGAAAGGAACCAAGCATTAATTCAATGGTTTAATGCCCAGAGGATCTTGGTATGCGCCTTGATGACCTGTTGTGTCTCCTCCGTGTCTCCTCCAGGTTCCTGGTCTTTCCCCTGTGATTATCTGATGGAGCTTACCTACTAGCTCTCCTGCTTTCGGATCTAGCACTAGTTGTGATCGACTAGCACTCAGTCCAACAGCATCATCATCTCGTCATATGACCAAGTCACATATGGGAGGTCATTCAGAAAGGAGAACTCAAATTCCAAATCCAATAACGAGTTGATGTCTGGACTAAATCCATCCTCAGGTTCAGAGTACACATCATCTAGGAAGTCAAACATACCAGCAGGCATCTCAAAGAACTCATCTGGAGGAACGAGATCACCTACTGGCGTCTCATATGCACTGAGAGTATCCCCAACATCTCTTTGAATCTCCAACCTTCTCCAATCAGACAGTCTTTGAGGGTCAGCCTCGGCTGGCCTGTCTGAGGGATGCGCAAGCCTGGCATGCTTTCTTAGTTTTCCATAATTGCCATTAAAATTGCATGTCTCCAAGGAACAACTCCTGTGTTTGGAATTCATGAATTTACGAGCTGCCTCTACAACAATCCATCCTTTAATCTGTCCCCGGCAAAGAGGGCAGACAAGCTCTGGTTGCTGTCCCCCAGCAGACCAGGTTGTTCTTGATGAAGGTTGTACCTGATTTCCCCTGTGGAGCATCGTCCCCGATATAGTACTTCGCTCTTGTGGAACTTCTGATTGTGTTCCAGATGATAGTTTACAAAATTGATCAAGACAATTTGAATGACGGTAACTTGTGTCACACATATAAGGCAGGCAACCCTTTTCCCCGGATGAGCAAAGTAGAAGGACAGCATTGTGTGGATGCTCCATACATATAGCGCACCTAGCTTCTTCCCATTCTCTTTCATTCTCTACTGGTGGTAGATCAGTATTCTTTGAGCTGCAATCATAAGGAGATACCCTTGCCCCGTTGAAGGACGAAGAGTTCACCATTCTATCTTTCGGCATGTTGAGCTGTAGGAAGTCACTAGATTTCTACTTCTATGCTCCACAATACTGCTTCTGAGATGGGCAGAAGGAAAAAAATGATAAATAATCAATGACAACTAATCATCAATGCACAATCAAAACAGCAAGACTTCATATAATCTATGTTGCTCAAACTCTTCAAAAATATCAAGGGGTGTGTGTCGGATCCTCCAAAAGTAGTGCATTTTTGGGGGATCTAGCATGGGTGAAGCAACATTTTGGAGAGCCCGAGCAACATAAAATATAATTATAAAGCAACACCTTTTAATATCAGGTTTACTATGCACCTTCCTTTTCTGTCTCTTCTTTCCGAAATGGGAGACAACTAATGTACTCTCATTTTAATAGTCACATTACAAATAAATCAATCATTCCATGATGTCCTCTTATAAATAACTACAGCTGTGAATGTGAAAAATTATTACAAAAGTAACTCAACTCTTGATGCCAGATAACTGCACTAAGCCTTGACAGCTAAAAATCATATTCAGTTCTTCAATTCACAAATAAAAGTTCCTCATCTATTGAAGTATTCTTCACCCTTCCCCACTTGAGGTTTACATATTTGCTCAAGGTGCTTCATGTGT
This sequence comes from Solanum gracilifrons, assembly GCA_029582605.1. Lineage (NCBI taxonomy): Eukaryota > Viridiplantae > Streptophyta > Magnoliopsida > Solanales > Solanaceae > Solanum > Solanum gracilifrons. The sequence continues at coordinate 14,767 of JAJOOH010005869.1, forward strand.
GATCAGGAAACAGAGGTAAATAGTCATTTGTTTCTACACTGCAAAACAGCTGCAAATATGTGGAACATGTTCTTACGTATTCTGGGAGTAAGTTGGGTAATGCCTAAAACCACCCTGGAGCTGCTCAACAGTTGGAAAGGAATTGGAAGAAGAGGGCAGAGCGAAGATTGGTGGATGAACATTCCAATTTGTATCTGGTGGACTTTATGGAAGGAAGAAATACCAGATGTTTTGAAGGCAAAAGCTACAACGCACAGAAGATCAAAATGAAATGCCTAAGCCTTTTATTTTTTTGGTGTAAACAGAATATGGTGGGGGAGGTATTAACTCTAGTTGATTTCATAGGCAAATTGTAAAGCTTTTTAGTTTTTGTGAAGATGTGTCCCACCCATTGTGGGTTGTAAGTGCCCCACCTCATCATTCTTTTGATGATGATTTTTTGTGAATACAAAGTTACTTTCTCAAAAAAAAAAAAACACTGGGGACTAAGAAATGAATCATACACATGCATAAACCCTTCAAGCTTCCCAGCTAAGCCATTTGCAAAGAACTTCTATGATCCAGCATTTATTATTAGTATAATTAACTCAACTAGCAGTCCATATTAGCAATAAACTAAAAATAGCCCTGTTCTTTTTACTACCCGCCTTAACCGCTTGGTAGTGATTCTTTTATACATTTTTTAGCCGATTAATCACAATACAGAGTGGTCCATTAACTAAGCCTACATTTTAGGAAATAACTTCTAATAAATTATCTAACCCTAGATTATTATTCTTTGACGACATATCTAAGCCTGCATTTTTGGATGTAACAGATGACAACCATTTGATCCAAAACTAGTAAAATCATAATACTATGCGCATGCATTGGACAACGTATATCTCACACACCATTTTTTACTTCATGTCTTTATCTCTATCATCTTTCTCTATCTATTACAGTGGTTAACATTTTTTAAATACCCAGTGTATCTTCCTCTTTGAAATACTACCTTTCTTCATCTATGTATCTATATCTTTCTCCATAATTTCACCACCAAAATTTAAAACCAAGTGTCTTCATTAGCAAAGGTCTAATATTATTCTCACTCAACTTCATGGGTTTTTCTGAATTTTATCCTCATCTACTTTGGATGCTTGGTACATAGGTGTCAATGCATTCCTTGGTAGGAGTTGATGGTAGGAAATGAAGAAACTATGGAGGTTTTCTATCTAAAAAATGGTGAAGAGAAAGGTTTTCAAAAGTTGTCCAAGGGTGCAATGATGGAACTTTAGATGGCGTTATTGATGCTCTCATGGGTTATTCTGTCAGTGTTGAGAGGAAGTACCTTGAGTAACCTTCAAATATACACAGTATGCCTTGTATAATCATTGCTTGCTCACTGTATACCATATGAGAGATTTGAGAAAAGTATGCCTACTGCTATGGTGTAAAATGTTTTTGGCGAGGTGCGAATACACTGTATATTCAATGTCTATTAAATATATAATCAATGTATGAGGTATATACATAGAGTATGTGTAATATCAATTGTCTAAACCTAGGAGTGCAAAGTCCAATCTGCCTAAACCTAGGAGAAAATAGCATATACCTTATAAAAACACAATTCAATCGATCAAATTCAATAAATGCCTCTGTCAAAATCATCATTAAAACAATGAACAAATGATCAGCCATTGTCTAAGTTGGGATAAATATAAATAATTAGCTTCTTTCCTCCCCTAATTAGGGTTTACGCCAAAACTAACATGGCAGAAACCCTACACCTTAATCTCTCGAACCAATAAGGTCATCCAGAAAAGTACTATTTATATGATGAATTAATTATAATTAACCTTTGCTTTGTCGAATTCGAAAAGGCCAGATTGGAAGCAAGGGATACTTACTGGTGCTGATTCAGATCTCAATTCTCTGGTGACGGAATAAGGAGAAAAGCCACCGGAAAATGAAACTTTTACCAAAACATATATAATCACAGTAATAAAACACATTCCCGAGAGAATTATCATACAACCAAACAAAATTGACAAGTTAAAGCTGAAAAATGCACATGAAAAACAGAATTCAAATAAAATGACGAACCTGCAAGTAGATTTACTAGGTCAAGCCTGAACTGTCACCAGGTGGAGCTTACAAAAGTTTCCACAGCAACAAAAAAATGGCGATTTGAGGTTTGGAGATTGAGGAATCTGCCGAAATGGTCTTAGACATTTGAAGGAGGCACTGCCGCCGGCCGCCGGTAGAACTCGGGGAGTGGGGCAATGGGCAAGAATGGCAAGTCGGATAATATTGTTGTTTATATATGCTGCCAGCATCATAATTTCAATTTTACATAGCAAGTACTTCACTTATTTAATTTTTTGAGTTATTACTCACACTTTTTATGAATAATTACACAATTACACATATTTTTTACTATTATTATTATGAATAATTCACCTACCTTTCTAAAGAAAGTAAGATAAGATTTATGTATATCATTTATATTAATATACCATTTTGGGGTGGTGTCAAAAGAATATGAAAAATCGATCGAATTGAATTAAATCGATTTATGTTATTTTTTCAATAAAATCAGAGATTTTTATTTAAGTGTATAATCGTCCCGAACAATTGGGATGGTCTTTTTAATTTATGAAAAACACCAAAAAATTCTCGAACCAAACCGAATCACCTTACATGATCTACATATATTCTATATATTAACAATAAGTCAAAATTTAATATATAAATATAGTTTATAACATTTTTCAAATATAAATATAACTTAAGACCTAGGCCTCTTGTGACTAGACGACTTTGGGTCTTTGTTTTTTAATTAGTCTTTACTTGATTAGGTTTAAAATTAAAAGATAATGTAATAGATATTTTATCAAACAATACAACAAAACCTATGCAAACACTCTTATTAAGTTATCATGGGGTTAGCTATCATGGGATAATTTATCTCATTACTATGATATAAATGGTGGGATAAGTTATCCCAAACATGACAACCAAACAAGATAAAAAAAATTTATCCCATCGCTATTTCCTTATCCCATCACTATTATATCTAATCCCTCACACCAAACGATAATGTTTAAGATCAAACAATACGGCAACAAAGTTTAACATTCTTGTCTTCTTGGTAAAGAATTAAAGTGTTTCTTCAAGAACATAATTGCGAAAGAAATATTTTAATAGTAGTATATTTTGAGTGATATTTTAAAAGTAAAAAATAAATAAAAAATTAACCGAGCCGTACCGATACCGAAGAGAAACTGATATAATTGAGATAGCTTTTTTTAAAAAAATTAATTTTGGTTATATATTATAAAATATCCAAAAAATTATGATGGTGTAATTTTTAAAAAATAACCGACCAAACCATACAATTGACACTCCTACTTCTAATTCTTACTCCATCTGTCCCTAATTACTTGTCCATTTTTCTTTTTTAGTTATTTGTAAGATTATATTAAATATATTATTTTTATATTAGTAAATTCAAGTTGATAGTCCAGTTTTTCTTTTTATTTTTTATATATATTTTTGTTTTTTATAAAAATAATATTTCATCCAATAAATCGGTCACCTTAGTGAATCCGGGGATCAATGAAAATGTGTTCAAAATTACGATATTTAAAATTCAAGTGTTACCGAAAGCAAAATTGATAGGTTATTTCATATCTGTTTGGTTTTTAATAGGCAGGTTATCTGATATTTATATTGATGAAAGATAATAAGCATTCCGTTAAAATTGGCAATACACATAAATATACTCAAATAAGACGTTTATAATAACAAAACAAAAAATATCCCAACACTCAAATTGGTTAATCTACTATATTTCACTAGCAGATAATTTAGTGGGAAAAAAGAGTTTATACTACTTAGCTTGACATCTAGAAAAAAATTTAAACACCATCCATTACAGATATTTCTAAAGAGAATTAGAAAAATATAAGAGCATCACATCTAAGATTAAAAAATTTAACCTAAAACAAGTTTTGAATTATACATACTAGAAGCTCATTTATACACATTAAATAGATTAAAAGTACGTGCATACTTGCGCACATATTTTTATATATATATATATATATATATATATATATATATATAATAGATTAAAATTCTTTATAATGGTACTTTTTAAAAAATCACGAATATATTAACATTATGTATTTTATATACAAGATGCATATGTCACTCTATCAAAAGTTTCTAATAGTGAGCACTTTCTGAATAGAAAAAAACAACAAATATTACATATAATATATGTATGACATCTTATAAGACTACATCATATGTTTTTAGGTGGTGGTGGTTCCTACACACATACATGATACAACACAACTTTACATATATATGTATAGTTTATTTTCCATACAATTAAAAGAGGATTTCAAGTGTTCAAAATACTAAAAAATAAATATATTATGAAGTTAAAAGTCAATATATATATATATACGCATTCAGATTATGCTTTAAAACATATATAGTAAAATTAAATATTATACGAGCTCTAATAAGTAATAAGGGCACTGTCTCGGAGAGTGACTCGATAAAATAGACATGTCTGTGAAGATAATATTATTTATTAAAACTTTTTTTCTGCTCCAAAATAAGTATCAATTTTAATAATAATAAAAAAAGTATCCCAAAATAAGGATTATCTTATAAATTAATAAATAGTGATGATTTAGTAAATTATTATATTCATCCCCTCGTCTCAATTTATATGACACACTTACTTTTTCAATCAATTCTAAAAATCATAAAACATTTTTTGATTTGATAAATTTGTATTAACGCTAACAATATTTTATCTAGATAGAATCCTACTCATTGATAAAAGATCAATGAATATATACTTTTTATAAGGATAATATATGATATTACGACGTCTTATTATATTTTTTATAATATTCATATTTAATTTATTATATTATATAAATTAAAATATTATCCTTCTAATAAATGTATGGTTTTTGCTGAGCTAACCTTTGTTTTGGAAGCGGAGGGAGTAGAAGCGTAGATTTTATATTTGATGTAGAAATTAGATTAAATTTGAATTTCAATAGAAAAGTTTCATATTGAAAGTTAAACATTTCAATAACTCCATAAAAATTCGAATTTAAAATTAAAAAAAACACTTTACCACTTCACTATAATCCCCGGGTAAATCTAAGAAAGATGCGGTTGCCTGAACTGGAATGGAGTAATTGGCTCGACATGGTTTCAACTTTCAACTTTCAACTGTCAATACAATTGTGATACGTTTCAGCCAATGCCTCGACATGTGTCCCCTCGTAAATGACGCGTGTAGAGCACATATCCACTCGACGGTTAGCTTCTTTTTTGTTTTTTCTTCGAAAGCTTTGATTTTCCTTATTTGGTTGGTCGGCACGAACCCAAAGAGATAATTTATTTTTTTGGGAAAAGGGACAAATATATCCTCGAATTATCGTAAATAGTATGCAAATACCTTTCGTCATATTTTTGGGACATTGATGTCTCTGCCGTCCAAAAATTAGAGAATATATACCCTTTATACTAACGGAGTCATAATCTTATCCATCGATCCGACATTTATCAACGGATAAGATTGCGCCACGTGTCCATATTTAGTCTTCCGTTAGAGTGAAGGGCATATATGCTCTAGCTTTTAGACGGGAGGGGCACCAATGTCCCAAAAGTATGACGGAGGGTATCTGCATACCATTTACGATAGTTCGGGGTATATTTATCATTTTTTCCATTTATTTTTAAAATATCCCTATGTCCAATAATAGTTGTCCATTATATTATTTTGGAATGTCCAACAATATCTGTCACAGGGACATGAGAGTCAGCCTTCTGTTAGTGACACTTTAGCGGAAAATACTACTACTATTTATAATTATACGCAGTTAAATTATTTAGGAGTCCATTATTGTCATACTCAATAATGGACAAGTATTATGGGATAAAAGAGAGTATTAAAGAATCTTTTCATTTTCAAACAAGTTATTATATCGTTAAGAAATGTTATATACTATTCTTTCACTTCTAAAATATTTGTCATGTCTCATTTATTAAAAAAATAACTTTTATTTATTTATTATTGTCATGTCATAAAAATATTAATCAAAATATATATGGGTAACTCATTACCCGGTAGAAGCGTTCTTAATAAAACGGAGTATCCCTTACGCAGATTATTATGTGGTGCCATGTGTTGGAAAATGCGTGTACTTTGGTCACCATTTGAGGAGCCTCAACACTATAAATTCACACAACATTAGTCACCCAACATTTCATCTATTCTTTACAAAAAATTAGTAAAGCACCAATAACACAAACAAAGCATAAAAAAGATCATGGCCAGCCACGGTAATGATAACAGTAGCCAAAATCAGGTATATATGATCAATAATTAATTACTCTTTACATTGTTAATTACTAAAGTTTGATCCATATTTAAACCTCTATATTTTCTTCAATTTAAGCTACTCTTTTTCCTGATTTTTTAGATAAGAAGAGACGCACCTTCTGATATCCATAACCAAAGCCAAGGCTTCCTTCAAGAGGTAATTAATTATTTCTAAATTATAGGTGGATTAATTTGAACTCTTATATGTGTAGATTGCAAAATCAGTAACTTTAATAATTAGTGAGTTCGGTAACATTCTGAGTTTGACCTTTTGTTCGTTTATTGAAGACTGGGAATCAAGTGAAGAACATGGCACAAGGAGCAGCAGATATTGGAAAAGGAGCAGCTCAAGGTGCAGTGAACGTGGCTCGTGGAGCTGCTTTGGGTGCTGCTAATATTGCTCAAGGTGCGGCTGATGCTGTCAAAAATACTGTTGGAGGAGCAAATAATGACAACGCAGATACTGGTGGTATCCCAAATTACCTTGATGAATACCCAAAACACAACCCAACTAACACCAACATTTAAGTCATAAATGGTTTCATCTTTTTTTCTTTTACTATTGTTGTAGCCTGTTATAAGGTTTGTTGTTTAGCACACACCCTACCATAGGCATTGTCATTTTTCTTTTTCTTGATACAAGTTTATTGAAGAAAATGTTGTTCTTGTTATTAAATTAACACCTACCATCCGTGTTGTTTTAATTTCTTGGGTTAAAAAAATTGTTATACTCTTATTTTTGTGGATTTGGGAAATGAAATTTCTTGTGAAAGGACGAAAATTGAAACAAAAATATATTGTCCTCCTATATAATGGAAAAGGGACGGTTCATTTTTAAAAAAATCAAGTACTAATAATTAGGTGATAAATTAAACATGATTAAGTAAATAGGAATGGAGGGGTATGTGACTTGATATACGCTTGCAAAAGAAAGATTGGGAGATTTTAGCACCAACGAGTAAGAGGACTACACGTAAATGAACAAACAAGAGAATTATTGAATATTAAAGTAATAAATTCCTAATTATGAATCAAATCTACACAACTAGGTTCATACGCTTTTGGACAAAGCATTTGCAACAGATTGGGTAAATAAAACTTTCTGGTTCATTTCTGAAGAAAAAGATCATTTTTATATGACCCAAATCTTAATACACATCCTGTATTAATTAAAGGCTGTTTGCTTTTTTTCACACAGAACAAATGACAAAGGTTGGTTTGGGGAGGGGTGGGGGTGGGGGGTTATAAAGAACAAAGATCTCTGAGGTTGTCTACTAGTTCTGGTTTGCATTTTATAATTTTCTAAATTCCAATACACCATCTCATTGAATTCTGGCTCTAAAGCCAGAACCATTGCAGTAAATTTGCCTTGTACAAACTCGAAAATAACCAAAACTTGGCATCATATTAAGCACCAAAAGGGACCAGAATCAGTCACAACATGGTGAGATAACAAAATAAACCCCTACTATACACTTCGCATAGGTAAGATCGACCTTGCTACTTCATTAGGATGCTTTTCTGCTCCGGCTACTTGAACCGGAAACACTTCTTAACTCGGTTGGACTGTACAAGTCTCTTTGACCCAATGAAGCACTACCTCGACGAGGAGAACTTGTATTTGGTTCCCCTCTTATAGTCTCAGTTTCCAAAACTTTGGCTTCTTCACTTAGCATCTTTAGCTGTTCCAGCAAAAGCAGAGGAAACTATTCAGCCACCAAATCATGTAAAATATTACTCCTAAAAGATGCATAATTCGTGCCCAATCAGCTAATGTGTGAATGCAAGCCAATGGGAAGTACAACTGGAATAGCCTTTAGTACGGATCTTTTTCCCTTTCAATAGACTTCCTAAAAATGGAAGGCCAACTAGTTATGCATTACTGATCTCGTAAATACACAAACTTTTGAGGATTACTTTGCCAAAGTTGTACTCAAGTCTCAATACTACCTTTGAGCAACTCGAGACTTCCCTAACAAGCATACGGGCACACAAAGTAAGGGTGGTTGAGCAGTTCTGACGGGACACCAAGATAGTCCATGACATATTTCACAAAACCAAAGCTAGACAAAAGAACTTGAAACATTTCAGGAAATCGAAAACATTTGTACATGATGAGAGTCTAAATATCAACTCCAAGGTCTACTAATTCAATGGAAGGTAAAATCTGAAGAAAGAAGTACAATAGATGAAGATCGGAAGATAAATAAGCATTCATACCCGAATTTCATTCTCTCTCAACTGGTCCTGGAGGGAACTGATGGCGGGACTTAAGCTGCGATACAGAACAAAGTGGTGATAAAAAATATCACAACCACAAAGAAAAACTGAGTTCTAAGACAGACGTCAAAGAGTGAGCTCATTTACCAATACTCCATTAATTTGCACATAGAAGCCTGATATGTAGATGTGTGATGAATGAAAGTGAGCGGGTGCACTTTTGTTTCCCTGCAGAAAGGCATCCCAAATTATTATAGCAGTTAAAAAGCACATATATGCAAAGCAAGCAATAAGCACACATTAAGTTCGACCACCTCATATTTGTTACAACAGCCTGATTATATGCAGTTCGTTCTTCTTCAAATAATACTCGTTGCAGATCCGTGAATGAGTTCAAAGGTGCATCAAGATTGAAAAGAGATGAGGATGGCAGAACAAGAAGAGGGATTTCCTTTCTGACATATTCTGCACCACTGTCACCAACCAAAAATATTTATAGATTTAAGCCAAGCATTTATCATGCCTCAGAAGGGTTGAATCAGTAATTTAAATAACAAGCAAATAGCAGAAAACATAGAAATTCATTGAATCAAAGGGAGAGGTGAATTAAACAGCTTTGACTGTTTGACTATTCATTATAGATACCACTATAGACTAACAACATTTTCTCAACAAGAGAGACTTTATTAAACAACAAAAGCTTCTCTTTCTTTTCTTTTTTTCTTTTTATTGGGTGCAGTGGGGGTTAAATAAACTTCAGTGTACAAGCAACATCGCATTATCTTTAAATTGCAATAACTAAGAACATTATAAGATAGACTCAAAATTAAAAAAATACTCTTGAGTCTGACACTTGCAGTTGCCCAAGATTCTGCAAAAACATGTCAGGTAGAAATTTTGTTCATCTAATTTTATGCAGTTACCCACTTGCACACCATCCCCTCTTCAACTGCAGGTTAAGCTGATTATCTATCTGACACTCCTCCAGCAAAGCAACTTGTTAGGTTTTTAGCACATAAGATACTCTGAGGTTCTAGTTCTTAAAAGCCCACATTGCTCGAGGGTATACAATGTGGTTTCTTTATAAGATCTTGACAATTCTCACCTCATGAACAAGCTTTTGGATTGAATCATACTCAACGTCATTTTCTTAACATTATCTCAGAGCCAAACTTGTCCATGATTTTAGGTCGCCAGTGTTGTCTGCATGTGAGGTTATCCAAACACCAGATGTCCAGCTCTAGGTGTGCAGGGTACGGGTTATAATCCTCACAACTTCAGCTAACTTTTGAAGTTGAGTGAGGTACTTTGTTAACAATAGTCAATGGTGCTAATAATAAATGATTAGCTGGTAAAAAAAAAATTTAAAAATTCAGTGATCTACTTCATTGAAGGGTCTTGATACTCGGTTACAGCAAAATCTTTTTTTTTTCCGATAGGTAAACAAATTTATTGGTGTAAACTGCAAAAAGAAGGTGTCAATATGCACAACCGAAAACTCAGTCCTATTATAAGTGCATGCAGTTGAGGGAATCAATCAACCTATCTATGCCGTATATCTTTAGCAATTTACACCAAAAGGCCAAAAAGAAGACAAATATTTGTATTTGATCATGTGTGTTGGTTCTGTCTTTCTTTCAAACCACCCACAAATTCCTTCATTTCAAATAACCCAAAAGTAAAAAAGGCATAGTAGTGGGGCTGGACAAGTATTAGAACCATACACTTACAACTTCCATATCTAATTTCCTTCCAGACCAGCACCAATCTTCTCCATTTTCATGGCAAGCAGAACACAATTTTGAGAGATAAGATATCTTATTAAAGTAGAAGCGATGCCATATTAGTTCTTACCAGATTGATTTATGAAACCATATTTTTCTTTCAAAATGTGGTATAAACATCTATGGTCCTCCATAACTCACCCCATAGAGAGAATTCCAAAATTGCTTTTTAAGTAGTCAGAAAAAACAGTTCAAATCATATTAAGTAATCAAATATATACTCAAATGTACCTCATCTCCAGATTCGATCGATGCATTGCTTCTTGCATACTTTCTGACATGTCCATTGGATCTACATCAATGACTGCATTACTAAGACTGTTGGCGTGAAGGTTTTCTCCAACTCTATTATCAACATTAGCAAAGAAATTGCCCAAGTCCGTGGATCTTGTCCCACCCTAACCAATCAGTTAAGATTATCATGAGTAAAGAAGTCCAAGGCTAAAAAGAGAGAGGAGTGAAAAAAGTTCAGATCCTCAATCATAAGTTTCGAAAACAAGTTGGCACGACTGTTTTCTCCAACTCAGCTATCAGTATTAGCAATGGAATCCACCAAGTACATAGATCATCCCCATTCTAACCAATTAAAACCAATCCATCAACCAAGTTTAATAAAAAATTACCGAACCCAACCTACCTCACACCTTGTCCCCCGAAACTTTAAAAGAAAAAAAATACATAACCAGCAGAAGAGAAAGAATCATAAAGCCCACATTTTTTCCCTTCACACTTATTCTTCCCGGGAGAAGTGTATGTTCATAACACAGCAGATCGACAAGTAGCTTCGCATGCCAAAGGCAAAGTCATAAAGCAACAAATTTGATCCATTGAAAAAATCAGTGTATATCTTTTAAACCTGTTTGCCAAAATGGCCAGCAGCCTCTTGAATTCCAGTAAAAAACTATAACTACCATGCTTTACAATTAATTGATTTTGAAATGGTAAGTAACAACTAACATGCTTTATTTAAATTATGAAACCACTAAACATACCTTAGAAGCTAAAGCAGAAGCTCTTGAATCACCAGTATCAAGAATCTCAATTTTTGAACCAGCTCTAGATGTGTCTGCGGAACTTAAAGGCGATTCAAGGTCTATTACAGAATTTTTATGTACAGGGGAAAGGGAAATAGGCCTCAACAACATGTGATTCTGCTGCTTTCCATCCAAGGACTGAAATGCAATAACTTGGATTCTCCCGACCTGAAATATTAGCAAATAGTTTGTCAGCATGCACTGGCCAAGACATTATGCTTGTGGTGATCTACAGTTTTTAAATATGCACTCGTCAAGACATTATACTAGTGCTGATCTACTTGATTCCAAACAATCTTACACTACCTTCTGTGCATCTTCACTAAAACATGAAAATATCAACCCAATAAACCCAGCATCCAGAAGTTGATACATGGCTTGAGTGCGGACATCTGCATGATTTTACACAACATGTTATGATTTTCATGGACTAAGAAAAAGGCAACTAGTGAAAACACAGGTATTAAGCTGAAAAGAGAATAAACTATGACCGGACTTAACCCAAAATAACCTCCACAAAACATGTAGTCATCTCTATAAGTTGGTGAAGACCAAACTATCAATGAATCACAGAACTACAGTCAGATGAAACTTAGGAGAATGCAAAAGGATTTAAAAGGACATTCCAGTGCACTAAGTAGGTGTTTGGACATAAAAATTGTGAAATTTGAATAAAAGTAATATTTGTTTTCAAGTTGAAAATGATATTTGGAAATTGGAAGTTCCCACTATAAGTGGGTTCTGGACAGGACCAAATTGGTTCTATTGTACGCAGTCCTACCCTGCATTTCAGTTTTCTATATAACCACCTATTCTAGAGAAAGTTAATGTTATCTTTGTTCAGTTTAGGTCTTAGTCAAGGTTTTGTCTAATTTATAGGCCTTATTCAATGTTCCAAATTCATAGAAGAATGCTGACTTTTAGAGGAGCAGACAATTGCCCAACAGTCTATTGGCCAGACAGTTTATGAGAAGCCAATTCTGCATAAGGGAAAATTAAAAGACAAACCAAACAAATCAATCACCAAATGAGTTGCTTTTGTGTTTTGGAACATATATCTACTTAGCTCGCATATTGATTTTGAATGGTAAAATTTCTCCATCTAAACCTTCCAGTTCACCAGTAGACATAACCTAATTAAATAGACGGATAATGAAACATTTGGAAAAATAAATCAATTCCATGATGGGAAGGATGGAGGCAAAAACAGTCATACAAGCAAGCACAAAACTCTAGTTGTAGCAGAAAGTAAAAGTGGACATTACTGGGAAAGAAAGAGAACTTGGAATCGGAAGAAGAAAAAAAGATACTCAGTGGACATTTCAGGGATTTCATTTGTAGTCACTTAATTTGAACTGTGTAAGTATTGGATTATAAGCACAGAAATAGAAACCTGGCCCCATCTGAGGATTACAAATTTTGAAACCCTTCTGTACAAAAACAAAAATACTGGTAAAACACAACGCTTCTGTATATATGTGGCTAATTTGTGTTTCTAGTCTATAGTAAGGTTCAAGTATAAAACGTTGATTTTACTTCATATTCTTGATTGAATTAGCTTTTTTTAAGTGCTAGTCAAGCTTGATTTATGTCACATTTACCGCCGACGTGCTTATTTTTATTATGTTATATGCAACCCAAAGATCAAGTATTATGTTCAAAATTCAAAATTCCAAATACCGAAACAACTACTATGATGGGTCTAGTACAAAAGAAAATACCAACATTCAGGCGGAAAGACCATCTTTGGTTACTCAAATGTAATGGGACTAAACTATTAAGCAGAAGGTGCTCATAGAGGCACTTAATACCTACCAACATGGGAAGGGAGCACCGTAATGTGGGGATGTGAATGGTACCAGCCAATCACTCTTGTTGTTCTTCCTGTTGCCAGGGTCATTCTGTGCTAAAAAAAGTTAAAAGTAACAAATCCAGCATACAATTTTCCGGACGAAACTGCATTATCACAACCACAATCCAATCATATACATTTGAATACATCAAGCAACGGACTCAACCAACAGGTTAAGTTGTATGAAACCATAGTTCAAACGGGAGAAAAGATCTCTTTTCGCCAACAGCTATCGAAGCCAAGAAAGCCGTAGCATGTCATAAAATATGGTTAAGTCAAGCTCTACATATACTATTAAGCATGTCATGCACTCTGCGATTTAAAAAAAAAGGTTTGCACAGATAATCCTAATACATGATACCACAGAAGTTATTTGACATGTGCCCCAAATTCATCAGAAGGAAAAGAAATCAAGTTTTGCTGATAAATTTGGCATGTTAATTTAGGAAGAAAACATTTGCGGAAACAAAGGAAGAACCCATTGCATGAAGTGTCATTCAAATTGCTTCATGTTATGAAGAAAAAGATCGAAGTTTATGAACACTAAAATTGTTTCTCATTTGGCAGCAAATTTACCAAAAGCGATCTTTGAAGCAATTAGAAGAAAAAAATTATTTTACAAAGAAATTATTTTACCAGTCACTATATGATACTGCTCTATGTTGCAACTTTTAGAGGGGCAAGGGCAGTGAAAAAAAAATCACTATTTGTCACGGATCAAAAAGGATATCTCAGCCTTGACTGATGCAGCAGTTAGCTGCTCAGGATTGGTCTCAACACGATCCTTCCTCCTGTCACAACGTGGCTGTGGCAGTGCTCCCCATATAAGTGCAGTCACACTACCATTTTTTGACTGCTGCGAATTGAAACAGCACAAATATTACTTTTGCACGTGGAAATGGTTTAGTAGGAAAGCCATCATCAATAGCATGTAAAAATCAAGGAAAGAAATATATGATTTTATTCTTTTTCTTGATCAATAAGGAAACCTAAACTGTATACAGAACGTTTAGCAAGAAAACGTCTAAACTATAACATGACAAGAAAAAATCAGAGTCTGTTACACACTACTGGGACACGTCATGCAAGGACGAGGTTAAATATGGACCATCGAAGATACACCTGCATATCTACCAAAATAGCTGGAGTATTAAATATGACTTTGACTTGCTAAGATATTTTTCTTTCCTGATCAGTGAAGAAAACTCAATACATATTACATACTGAATGCTTTGCAAGCTAATGCCTAAACTTTAACCTGACAAACCAAATTCAAAGTCCAAACGTTTCCACAAAGGCAGAAGGACATGGGCATATACCAAAATAGCTACTTCCTCCGTCCCAATTAAAGTGTCGTACTTTCGTTTATGGTCTGTCACAAAAAGAGTGTCTCTTTCTTTATTTTGCAAGTTTTCCAATTCCAACATCCTAAGTTTAACACCAAAAGATTTAAAAGACCACATATCTTTAATTGTTTTTTGAAATTGGTAAAGGTGTAATTCCTCAGCATTGAGGACATGATGAACACCATCAAAAAATGTTAGATTAAAAAAACAAAGAGAAACAAAGATACTTGGATAGATCTTAATAAATCTACAAAATGATCTATATCCTCTAAACCTACTTCTTTACACCAAAAGTAGAAAGATATTATACAATTCCATTTAACTTTCTAAATGGAATTGGATCAATCTTCAAAAAACACCTCTAGTTTCTCTATCCAAACTGTTCATCAGATGCATTGTGGTATGATCCTCCACTGCTTCTTTTGACCTTTGTTGCCTCATCATCCAGCAGCGAAGCAAATCTGCCATATGCTAAGGCATAGACCAACCTGTCTTTGTTACGTCGAAAAATAACAACCAAAGTTGCATGGTAAAAGTGCAGTGTAAAAACATATGGCTATTTGTTTCATCTGTCTCATCGCATGAGAAGCACCTCGAAACTATGATGGCCCCTATTTCTTCAAAACTTCTTGCATCAGGCGTGCTCTTTTAACCACCAACCAAGTAAAGAACCAAGTAAAGCATTTTACCTTGGTTGGAGCTGGACTCTTCCATAAGTTTCTCCATATTTTTGGTTGCCCTCTATTCTATAAACCCTTTAAACAAAGAATTACCCATCAATATTGTGTCTCCATCTTAATGTATCTGGTTCAGCAATAGTGCCACTGAAATCATCAATCCTACTTAGTAGATTAGCCACTCTATCAATCTCCCGGTCATTTAGCAATCTCCTGAAAGATAAGTTCCAGCCCTATGCAATCAGAGTATCATAAATAATACCATCTAGGTTGTTGCTTAGAATAAACAGGTTTGGGAAAATCTCTATAAAAGGACTTTGCTCCTTCCAAGCATCCTTCAAGAATTTTATTCTTTTTCCATCTCCAACTATCGTTTGCAACTTCCTTTCTATATTGGGCCACAAGGCTCTAATGGTCCTTCCAAGACTCCAAACCCATAAGTATTAGTGCTCACATTGGTACACCATGGGTTGAGTTTACCAAACTTGTGCACAATCACCTCCTTCCATAATGCATGTTCCTCCATATTGTATCTCCAGAGCCGTTTCATTAATAAGCTATTGTCCTTGTTCTGCTCTCAGATTTATGATGCCCAAACCATCCCGCTCTCTACTCTGCATTGTTGTTTTGTGTGCTAATTGACTAGATTGTATCCTTTTTTACCCCCATGCCACAAGAAATCCCTCCTAAATATGTCCAACTTTTTCATAAATTTGGAAGGAAGGGGAAATAAAGGCATTACATACATAGGAAGTGCATCAAGTACATAGTTGATAAGTATGAGCCTCCTTTCCAGTGTTATGTACTATGTCTTCCACCTAGCGAGCCTCTTTTCTATTTCCTATAATTCCATACCAAATTTTCACAGTTTTGTCTTCACTGCCTAGAAGCATACCAACGTATTTGTTTCCTCTTCTTTCCACCCTTTTACAATCAGCATATACTGCTGTATAAACCAAAAGAAATTAGAATTTTCCCATGACATTTTACTCGTTATGTTTTGGTTGCCATGTTCTACCATTTCCCCTTTCTTAACTCTCTTGTCCCATAAGATAAATTTTTTTGATGAAGTAAGTTGTTTCATTACCGGCATCAAGAAGATCCAAAGAGTACAAAAATAGATATGCTAGCTCCATTACATAATAAAAGTTAAGACTCGGGAGCCAGCCACAAAATAAAAAAATATAGAGACTTAAAACATGACTATGATTGGTCTAGAGTTAAAGAGCTAACAAAATCTAAGAAAACAGTAGAACTATTTCCGCAAAAAATAATTATTCGAAGAACAAATAGAGACAGTCAACCATCTCTTTCTACATTGTGTATGGACAGACCAGCTGTGGCAAATGTTCATCCACGAGAAAGATCAGGTGGGTGAAACCTGGGAGAATCAAAGAGGTGTTAAGAAGTTGGATCAGTGATGGTAATGCTGGTAATGCAGGAAAGGATGAGAGATGGAAGTGGCTCCTGCATGTATTTGGTGGACCATATGGAAAGAGAGAAATCAGAGATGGTTTGAAGGCCAAAAGAGCAACATACAGAAGATCAAGACAGATTGCTTAGGCCTTTACTATTTTTGGTGTAAACAAGTAGTTATAGACAGCACAAAGGATGTTTTTAATGCAATTGACTGGCTGTAATTAGATACATTAGGATGTTGTAAAGTGACAATTTTGTGAAGGGGGACTACACTTGTTGTAGTATACCTGTTGGATATATAGAAGTAAATTTACCATTCTCAAAAAAAAAAAAAAAAACATATTCACCCCTGCTACCATCTGCCTCTAAATGTACCTCTCATCCATCTATTATCCCAGATACTATGAATGAGTCTATATATATTTCCCCCTGGCTTTGTTTCTACCAAAATATACACATATGCACCCCATTGATTAATCAAATTCCTTACCGCCCCTTCTTTCTTTCCTCATTAATCCCCCTCACATGCCAAGACACAATCTTTATCCTCATCTTTGCATAATGGTTAGTCTTCTCTCACTGGTTCTAGGTTCACCATCTTTGAATTTCATATCAAACATTAGATTCCTGAGCTCTTTTGAAATTGTGTTGTTATTGCTATTTGAGGATTTACCCTTTCATGTGTGTCTCTCTAGGCATCTCATCCAGCTTCATGCAATAAGCATAACCCTCTTATTCACATCCCTTGATAGCTGCTCCAAAGGCTAGACCTAATTTGATCACATTAAGGTGTATCCAGATTGTAGCCCTTTTTCTATCATCTCTTCCATAAGATTTTCTGCTATGCTCAATGGTTCTGATTCATAGTATGTGGCCAACTGATCCCCAAAAGTTTCCAGAAAGGAAGAATCAACCCTGCTCATACAGTAACTATTTGTCTTTCCTTCAATAGCTATGACATCTCCTTCTTCAGTCATTCCTCTACCTGAGCCTCCTTGATTCTCTGATTTCTGATTTTTGGTTCTTCTTCTTCTTCCATTTGCATGTGTGTTCCCAGTTCCCAGTCCATTATCAAGTGCTTAGAAGGATGCTTTGTTTCTCCCCAATCTGAGTTAATGTAATCAGAAAAAGGCTCAGTGAAAAAAGTAGTTTTAGGCTTGCTAGAAAGGCCCCATTGTTGTGTGAGATGGGCTTGTGTTTTATTAGATTAAAAGTGTGCTCAGGGGCCCAGTTCTAGAACCCCTTCCTTGTAAACCTCGATGTCCGAGGTTTTCTTTGTTTCTGGACCTTTTCCTCTTTCTAACACTGTCTCTATATTCTAGCAACATAGGTTCGGCTTCTATACTATCCAGTTGTATGTCGCTATCACCTCGATCTGCTCTCTTCTCCACCTCCATCGATCTATATATCACCGACCACTCCACCCATACTGGCCGTGAGTATATAAGGCCATCATCGACAATCTCTATCTTTGTCGGGATCTTCTCCCTTGGTCCTGATTCTTCCCCATCTCAAATGATTTATGAAGTTTGTGTCCTCTTCAGTTTCTACACCCCCCCCCCCACACACACAAAAACACATTCATCACCTATATTTTCCATCACCTTATTGTTCCAGAGATGCAATGGTAGCCCTAAAACCCTAATCCAAAGCCAACCAAACCTAGTTTCATCTAGGAAGGCTCCTATCATTGACGACCACCATTCCAACTACAAGGTCAGACCTTGTCTCTTCCAATCACCCATGATAACATGTTCAATCATCCTTCTAGTTTGAAATTCGAAGAGAGTCATTCATGTTGTACACCTGAACATTACCAGCTTCCTTCCATGTATGTTAGGCCCTTAACCACACATCATTTCCAATTGGCGCACCTCAGTCTCAATAAAATCTACCGATGAGACATCTGCAGAACGGGTTGTTGTCATCTACATTTGAAGTCGCCATAAGCATTGAGTTCTCACTGGCTACATTCATTTCTCTCTTGCTCCATTTACTGTTATGCAGATCTCCCTGGTAATCCCCCTCCCCAACAATAGTATTAAGATTTAACTCCCTTTTTGTAATAAATTCCCTTTCTTCTCTACTTTTCTATCAATGAACTTTCCACTTTTGTTACCAGATTCCCCTTATCCCTCATTAAATGCATTTTCTGAAATAATAATTAATGATCAGAAATAAATCGATCGTACTTATTGAACTTTTGGGAGCAATAAATAAATGTCGAAATGTCTCTGCATCTCCATGATTTGATCTATTTCCCCCAGCTTTCATAAGCTTCTTTTAATCTTTTGCATAACCAAATACATCTCCCCTACTCAATATCATACGCCTGATAGACATCCTAGTACTCTCCAACCACTCAAACCATATCTCTGAAGCAAATATTCTGTAAGATCATAAGACATTCCTCCCTGCCTGAAATACAACCTGTTCTCCATGTTCTAAATGCTACCTGAAAGAAAAGGCAAGAAAAGGAAGAGGTTCTGATGGCAGAGA
Source organism: Solanum gracilifrons (assembly GCA_029582605.1). Lineage (NCBI taxonomy): Eukaryota > Viridiplantae > Streptophyta > Magnoliopsida > Solanales > Solanaceae > Solanum > Solanum gracilifrons. Next base: position 34,001 of record JAJOOH010005869.1, read on the forward strand.
ACCACCATAGAAGGAGCTCTAGACACCCAGAAGGGATCTCTATAAGCCACCTAAGGAAAAGTGCAGAGCAAAGTGTCTGGGAGCATTTCTTGTTGATAGGCGTTTATCTTTAATTTAAGACCAAAAGATTCAAAAATCTTCCTTTATTTCTTAAACTCGGTGTCTAGTCAAACTAAGACATTGAGATACTAAACACGACTTTAGGTTATTAGAGACACCAACATATTGTTTTTACGAATAGAAACAAAATCCTTTTCCTCCTCACGTAAAGAAGTGATCTCCCATAAACAAATGTTTTTTTAAAAAAACTGGTAACTTTACTCTATGTATCGATAGATCACAAGTATACTACAACCCACCCATAAACACATGTACTTCCCACGATTATTAGACACATGTACTTCCCACAATTATTAAAGTATTAACCTTTTTTTATAACGGTGAATCCAACTCAGCTTGCGTACCTCAATTAATCTAACTTAGATGGAGAAAAATCACCTAGAACTTTGTCTCTATTGGAATTTGAACCCTGACTCTATGGTAACTTCCAACTTTATTGACCACTAGACTATACACTTAAGGGTCATTTAGTAGAGTGTATTAGCAAAAATAATACATGCATTAGCTTTATGTATTAGTATTACCTTGTTTGGTACATTTTTTCATGTTATATATAATTAATGTTTGCATTAGTTACACACTATTGTGTATTGAGGAGTGTATTACCAATACCATGGATTTTTAGGTATTAGTAATGCAAAGGGATTTAATACATGCATTAGCATGGTTAAAGAGTTTAACCCAATTACCCATCAAAACCCCTTTTACATCTTTTCCACTATAATTGAGGAGGATATTTTTGTAAATAAATATTTTTATTCAATACATGTTTTTTTAATACACAAAACCAAACATGCATAAAAATAATCTATTTATAATTAATGCAAGCATAACTAATACAAGCATTACTAATACTCTATTTTGCATTATTTTTATACACTCTACCAAACGACCTTATAGTTTATACAACTGACATTCTTTTGATCAAGATATTACGAAGCATAGATATTGCAAGTTTAGTTTAGTAAAGACAAGATCTTGAGAATCTTTTCACTCAACGCACTATTTAAAAGTAAAAAGGACTGTGTACTGCAATATCAAGACTCAATAGCACATAGAAGGCATAAATATGCATCAGCTTGTTAAGGCGCATCAGAACCCCTTCGCCTTTTTATAGAATAAAAATATGGCAGTTCAACACCACCACTACCGCCTAAACCAGCTCTGTTTATCAAACTGAACGTATATTCATAATTTCATATCAATTACTCAGTTCCAAACTAATTAATGTAGTAAGGACAGATATACAGATCCTTTATATCATTCCCCCCAACCCCAGTGCAGGGTAACTCTTGTCAAACATTAATCATGATTGGAATTTAACGAAAGGCAAATCCAACACTGACTAAAGTTACTACCTTTATGCAACAATATTAATCTCTCAAGGCAAAGAAGTTTGTTTTTTCTCCAAAATCTCTTTTTACCATTTCCAGATATGGCATCCAATCTTGAATTCCAGGAAATTTAACCGAAAGTACATTACGAATTTAGCAAACATCAATAATAGCTGAAACATAAGGAATGTCAAATTTAACAATAACTTAAAAGTACTGCCTTTAAGCAATAATATCAATTTCTCAAAGAAACAAAAGTTTTTGAGGAAATCCTATACCATTTCCAAACCTATCATCCAATAATTCTAAGAATATTTTTAGAAAATGTAAACAAAAATGGAACCCCAATTAGCAAATATCTACAAAAGAAAGAATTCCCAAGATCCCACTCCAACATTAACTAAAGTTGCAAAAAATGCGTCCAATGATTCAAGAATTGGAGGAAAATCCAACAAAAATTTTATACCTAATATTGACATAAAGCTACTATCATCATTCAACAATTATAGCTGTCCTGGATGATAGATAGGGTTTATAACAACCCAAAACCCTAACAACCAAAACTTCCTTCAGAAAAAATGAAAAAAAATATAAAAATTAAAACCTGAGTGTCACCGAGGAGAAGCCCCATTATCTCTTCTGTTTCTGTAGACAATGCATGACTGAGACATGTTAACCACACTTCCTCCGTCATTTTCACACTCGTTAGAGCCATTTCTCTTTTCTAAATCTCCTCAATTTCAGTATAAGCAGATGAATTCCCGGTTTGATTTTTGTGTACTCTTTTTTTCTTTTTCCGGAAGTGACCTCTCCGAAGTCTGCTACGACTGAGGAGAACGGAACGGCGGAAGAAAAAAGAGGACAGATGGAAGTACAGATCGGAGCTTCGGACTGCGTGAAGAGTAAATTGTGCTTTTTCATCCTTACAGTTTTGTAAGTATTTACATTTTGTCCTTATAGTTTTAAGTGTTTTAGAACGGTCCTTGATCTTTTAAAGTGTGTAGCATGTGATTAGAGTATATTACTCATTCTGTTTTAATTTAGGGGAAAATGACAAATATACCCCCGAATTATCGTAAATGATATGCAGATACCATTCATCATACTTTTGAGACATTGGTCCCCCTATCGTTCAAAAGCTAGAGCATATATGCCTTTTATACTAACGGACATGCACGTGTCATAATCTTATTCACCGATCCGACATTTATTATATATCGGATCAACCGATAAGATTGTGCTACGTGTCCCTATTTAGTCTTCCGTTAGAGTGAAGGGCATATATGCTCTAGTTTTTTTATGGCAGAGGCACTAATGTCCCAAAAGTATGTCATAGGGCATTTGCATACCATTTACGATAGCTCGAAGATATATTTATCTTTTTTCCCTTTAATTTATATTTGATGGATTAGATCTAAAATATAAAGAATAAATATAAATTATTTTATAAAAAATAGAATGAGATAATATGACATTATATTATTAGGAAACTAAGCAAAAACTCCTAAAAGTAAAAAAAATACAAACATATACCCTTTTACATTCACACCTCACTAAATCATTACACTATATACCTCCATCTAATTTCGTTTAACTGTATTGATATCATTAAGATTGATAATTCGCAAACTATATATATATATATATCATTAAGGTTTCTTGTTAAAAAAATTAATCATTTAGTCAATGATACTATAAGAGTATATATTTAGAAATTATTCATTAGTCAATTATACTATAAAAGTATATATATACTCTTATCATTGACTAATGAGTAATTTTTGAATAAGAAATCTTAATGAACCATAATATATATTAATTAGCGAAATTATCAGTCTTAATGATACCAATATAGTATATATATACTGATTTAGTATCAGTTAAGTGAAAATTACCAGCCTTATGAATTTTATTTTATTTTAGAGGAGTATTTCTTGAATTATTTTGAGTTGGGGTATGAACATGTAATTATTTTGAGTCTAATAACCCATTTATGTAGGTTTGTCCTTTTTTTTTAATGAACTAACGAGAATTAAAACACATAAAGTACAACTTATTTTTATTATAGGGAAAAAGGATAAATATACCCCCGAACTATCATAAATGGTATGCAGATACCATCCGTCATATATATTTTTGGAACATTGGTGCCTCTGTCGTCAAAAAACTAGAGCATATATACCATTTATACTAACGGACATACACATGCCATAATCTTATCTACCGACCCGACATTTATTAAATATCGAATTGACGGATAAAATTGAGTCACGTGTCCCTATTTAGTCTTCCATTAGAGTGCCCTAGTTTTTGGATGGCAGGGGCACCAATGCCCCAAAAGTATGACGAAGAATATCTACATGCCATTTACGATAGTTCAGAGGTATATTTATTTTTTTTTCCTTTATATTATATTATAAAATTATATACATGTTGAGCTAAAGCAATTAGTTATTACTATTATATTGTTGTTTTAATTGTACTAAAATAACTTTGAATAGGACAATATGATTAGGAGTAGATCACTCTAGGGTAAGAATAATTTCGATGGACTATAAATAAAAAATTAAGAAGTACTTAACATTTAAAAAAGGAAAAAAAATAATCGAAAGATACATTAAAATTTTAATCTACTCGATATTTGAAGATGGTAGGCCTTGGATCATTATATATATTAAGAAAATGTGATGAATAATGTTTGAAGACGTAGAAATATAAAAATATGAATATTTAAAAAAAAATTATATTGCATTTCTAAAAAAAAAATCTCAATCAATTTACTCTAATTTTATCTTTATATTTATTATTGATAATACAAATATATAAAAAAAAAGTTTTAAAATGACAATTGACTCACTTCTATCTCAAAAATATTCTACAAAGGGTCGAGAAACAAAAAGAGTAACTAATAAATTAGCAGAGCTTAAATTATGTCTCCAATAGCACATAGTGAGATATAATGTAATGGGTTTCTTTTTCCTACTATTGTATTAGGTTGTTGTGTTAGTACAATCTTTCTCCTAATATTGCGTTGGTAATAAAATTTCACTTACATTTGATTTTAAAAATATATAATAAAATCAAACGACCGCTCAATATGTAATATCCAATTAATTATTGATCACTTATGCTTATGTGTCTTGTTATTGGATGATTTTTTTATTTTGTTTTATTTTCTGTTTCAAATTAACAATGGAAATATTGGACGAGACTGGACACGATATATATGAAATTAAACTAGGACATGACCACAAACAGAAAGTTATGAAAGTCAAAAATTATAGTCGAAGGCTAGTAGGTATCAAATGTCATATAGTTTCCTTATTTCTATTATCATTATTATTTTGATTTTATCTTACTCTTCCATTTTAACATTACTTGTTGTTTTCTTTGTTTTGATTATCATATTACTTATTGTTGCTACTGTTCTTTTTTTTATTATATGATTTCGATTGAGGGGCTATCAAAAATAATTTTTCTACCTTTATAAGAAAAAAATAAAACTATGTACAATACTCTATATTTGAAGGGGGAAAGTACATAAATACACATATTATTCTATCATAATATCTAAAATTTCCTACCATTTTAAAAAGTTATAAAAATCTCCTCTTGGATATATTCGTATCCCTCCTGAATACATCCGTATCCCCTCTCGGATACATTCCTATCTCCCCTCAGATTCGTCCCTCCCCTCTCAGATACTTTCCTCCTCTCCCAGATACATCTCTATCCCCTCTCAAATACATCTTGCTCATTAAGTAATGTATCATTCGCACTCCGTGAGCTATGTATCCGCAGGTTTCCTGATGTATCTAAGATCCTATAAATTTAAGAATTTTTTGTAATTTAAGAAACAAATAGAGATATGATGTAATTAGCTCTTAACACTATGAAATTTATGTAATTTTTATTATTATTAGACCTCACTTATAGATTATGTTGTTGTTGTAAAGTATGATAATGAGTGAGGGTTTCAAATTGAGCCCAAATATAGGTAACCTACCCAACCCGTCCAGAATATAATGACGTAGCTAGGATATTACTATATGATTTTTAGGGCAAATTACAGAAATCACATACTTTTAAGGCAAAATTAAAATATATCCCTTAAAAGTTTATAATTACAGAAATCTCTCAAACAGATACAATAATATAAGCGCTGATACATTAATCTGATGCGTGAGATGCATTAATCGTTAAGTAAAATACATTACATTTTATACATGATACACTAATCAGATGTACATTTTATACATGATACACTAATCTGGTGCGCGAGATACAATAATATAAGCGCTGATACATTAATCTGATGTGCGAGATACACTAATCTGATGCACGAAAATGAGGGATTTTGGAAATTTGTAAAACTTACAGGAGATAATGATAATAAGTAAACTAAAAAATGGATTTCTGTAATTTTTCCTTTTTAAAATTTTAAAATCTTTTTAACTAATGACCTCTTTTAGTTCCATCTTTTTCGTTGGGTCAAGAAAGTTGGTAAAAGGACAAACAATCACCGTTGTTACCCACCTGGCCACTAGATCACCTTATCCACAATTACGGGCCCTATCCAAACGGGCCTTTCATTAATGGGCCTTGTTAAACTGAAATTAGATTAATTATAATAAACAATTAATAAGGGCGTTGCTCTCGTTTCAAACTTCTCTTCCTTCTTTGTTTCCATCGCCATTTCACCAGCAAGCAAAGCTTCAAGCTCTGCTCTGAGTTTTTTCATAGGGTTTTTTTTTACCCTTCTTATGGCTGCATGTAAGTACTCAATTGCTCATTCTCTCTAGTGTTCTTGGTGGTTTGATACATCATGCATGAAATCTTTTTTGTAATTGCTTGTTCTTATACTTCTGTAAATTTCCTGTAAAATCAATTAAACAAGGGTTGGAGTTAGGGTAGGCAAAATTGATGTATTTTTTACTCTTATGCTTCTATAATTGCTTGTTTTTAATAAAAATGCGAACTTTTCTTACTTCAGTGACTCTTTTTGCCGTTGTTGATTGTATTTTTTCTGTTTTAATGTGCCTTAATTTCAAACTTGTTGGTATTTTGCGTCATTCTTATGTGTTTATTCTGTTAATTTAGTAAAAACGTGAGCTTTTCTTACTGTTCTAAGTATGTTTTGGCATATCTGGTGTTGTTGATCGCTTTCTATTTAATACATATGCATTGATCAGATTAAAAGAGAGCTTGGATTACTGCTTGCCTCTGTAAAATTAATTTAAAAATATTAGCTTTTCTGACCTCTTTGACTCTTTTCTGTTTATTGGTAGTGTTGATTGCTTTCTGTTTCCTTTAGGATTTTTAAAACAATTTATGTGTTTGTTGATTTTGTGAGTGTTTCTGTAATCCAGGTGGTTTTGGGGCTTCTGGCCTTAAATTAACAAGTTTGAATTTGGGATCCACTAAGCCCAAATTGAGTGTAGTGCCCAATCTGAGAAGGAAGAAATTTGTTCAAAATGATGGGTTGCTATTAACCACAAAGTCAAGGAAGACATTTGATTGCCGGTGTTCAACTGTTGAAGCTAAACGTGAGTGATTTTCCACGCGGACCCTGGATTTTTTCTGTTTTCATAACTAAACAAGTGCAATTTTTCTGCTCACACTGTGTTTGCAATTGACTCGTTTTTTAGTTTGCCTATCATGACAGCAATGGTAGTGTTTATACTTAGTTTGAATCATTTGAAATGCTAAGTTGCCATATTTTTCTGTGATAATGAAGAATGGCTGGTTATTCTTGTTTATCTTATTGACTTTTTAAGAGTTTCCATGAGTCATTTGGAAGCATGTTATTGGACTTATCCTGCTTTTGGAGTTCCCATTCTGTTTTATTGGTTCTCCTGTGTGATTTCAAACCAGACTAGATCAAAGATCTCAGATAGGCCCTTGCTCACCTTTTCGAGGAGTACCTGTTACATTCTTATTCTGGAGGTTTTTCAGTTGGTAATTAAATTACCATTTCTAAAAGGTTACTGGTCTTTATTTATTTTTACTAGGTTTATAAATATTGAGCACTTCGTTCCTGACATCTATGATTCCTTTTTTCAGTTAACATAGCTTCTTGCTCTATGGCTTCACCTTAAGCATGGACATGTTTTCTGTTATGTATAAATAATCATGCAACTTTCTCTGTTTCTCTCATCATGTAGCTGCTGCAGCAACAGCTATTCCAAAATCAGATGATAGTTCGAGTAAGATTGTTTCTTCAGAAACTGCAAGTCCATTGATTCCAAATTCATATGAGGTCAGCACTCTCTATTTGCATTCTGTACTCTGTCAGAAGACAGTAATCTGATCATTATAGTGATATAAAGTAGCGAAACTTTCTTGCTGGTGGAGTGTTGTCAGCCACTACAAATTTCAAAAAATATTTTAGATATTTCAGGAACTTGGGAAACAGCTTGGGACCTTTAAATAACACAGTGTAACTACAATACCACCACGATAAAATGTGAAGTGCAACAAACTCATCTTTTTTTTTTTTTCCATTTCCAGCCATGTTGGGGTTAAAGGTGAATGTTTTGGAAACGAGCTTATCCCTTGTCTGAAGTTCCTCAAAAAATTGACTTCCTCTGCAATCTGGTTAGCTGTTGCATAGCAGCTTGTAGTCTAAATACTTGAGCTTCTTGTTGGATCTTCCTTGAAATTTATGAATATTTAGATTCTAGTGGTCTATAAATTTTAGGCGAGACCTACAAGATAAATAATTGGTAAGGTACCTCCTTGGTATTATTGATGTTCATTGATAAAAGTACCTTTATTTTTCAAATGAACCTGCAAGATGGATAAGGATTGTCTATCCATCGTGAGCTTCCTGCTGGATCTTCTTAGAAAATTAAACATATTTAGATTCTAGTGGTCTACTTTAGATGAGATCTTGAACATGGATAATTAGTATAGTACAAGAGGCCAGGTCTTAGGCAAACTAAACGGGTTTGAACCGTGCTCCACTGTCCCTCAGGGATTTCTGGGTAAAAGGGAGGAAGGCTAACTTTAAATCTTTAATAACGACAAAAATCTCTCTGATTCTTTGAGAAAGATAAAATGCAGAGAATGCTCAGCAGATCCCTTTCCTTCCTCTCATTTCTATCAGATTTTTCCTTAATGTTATCAATTGTTTGATAACTATTAATACCAATTTTAGTATTTGGATTCTGACTGTTTCACTCCTGCTTAGAGAGTCTAAGTCTCTGTTGCTTAGAGCGTCATTTACATCTGCAGTTGACATGACTCTGCCCCAAAGCATTTTCCTTTTGTATGTTGCTAACAGACTTTTGTGTAGTACATGCATCCTCTTTACACTATACCTCCTAGCTTACTTCCTATTTGAATATTAGGAGGGTGCTAGTGTTAAACATTGCATTATTTTCATTAAGAAAAAGTTTTAACCACACATTATTGTAGAGTAGCTTTGTGGATTTTATAAGGAAGATAATAAGGTCGCAGTGAAGGCTGAGTGCAGATTTGACTTCAAGCTTCCAGCTAATAGGCTCATTTGACAAGAAAATTTTGAACCCTGTTAGTGTTCTTTAATGGCAAGATTTAGTGGCAGGTAGGGGGAGCTTGTAACACCAGTGATGGTAAGAAAACATTTGTTTGGGTAAACAAGTGGGTATTGTCAATAGATGGAGGGATATCACACTGATGCAGAGTATCAAACCACGTGTCTCAGTAGCCCTTGCAAGATGGTCCATGAAGTTGAAACTTGGCTGGTGTAATACTTTAGTTGTACTTAACTTCATCACCTTCTTCGTAATGCGTTAACTCGGAAACTCCTAGTGGGATCTTCTCTTACAGAGTGTGTGTCGGGTGGGGGGTGGGGGTGTGGGGATAGAATTCGGGAAGGCATCTCTAAGTGTCTACAGGGTGCCTTGGTTGAACGGAAGTTTCGTGTTCAGAAAACGGGCTTGCATCTATTTAAATAACTCTATATTACTTACTTTCCTTTAGTTTGATGCATAGAATATAATCCCTGTACTTGCATTGTTTTTTGCAAGCTTTTAAGCCAGCTGGGAATTGTGTAACCCAGTGGTTTTGTCTGTGTTTCTACCCAACCTCGTATGGTATTTCCACCACATTACTTCATGACATGATACCTCCAAAGCTACATCACCTCGTTGTAACAGAAATCTGACTCTGAAAAGGAAATAAAACATGAGTTGTTACTTCCAACTTCTTGATTAGACTTTATTTTTCTTCATAAACAAATCTTACTCATATTATTCATGTGGAAAATTTGTTCTGATCTGCTAAAATTATTTTGGTGAAGAGGCACTCAGTTTATGTTGAGGAGTGGATTAAATATGTTCTTCCGTATTATTATGTTATTGCTTGCATGCAATGACATTTTGTATTAACATGTGAATCATACCTACTTCATTTAACAGGTGGAGTCTCTCCTTGCGGAAATATGTGATACAACTTCAATTGCAGAAGTTGACTTAAAAGTAAGCTGGTTTTGTAATTCTTTTCTGTTTATTTTATTTCTTATTCCTATGTCCTTCACGGAAGTTATTTATGATCTGCCCTTGATGCATGATTAATCTTCAATCATTTTAAAATTCTTCTACTTCTTATGACACTTTTTCATTTTATTATTAGCTTGGTGGATTTCGTTTATATGTGAAGAGAGACTTGACAGGGCAAAGTACAACTTCATTGCCTCCAATATCCAGTCCTGTCAGTATTCCCTCATCTGTTGAAGTGGCTGATTCAAATGGCTCAGCCTCATCAACATCATTAGCTATCACAAAATCTTCACCTCCCTCAGATGGAATTCAGACAATGATTGAAAAAGCTGCAGATGAAGGCTTGGTGATAATTCAATCTCCTAGGGTGAGATTACAGTGAATATTTCTTTCTCTGTTTATCTATCAATCTCTTCCTCTCTCTGCCTTTCTCTCCCTGAAAATGACACTCTCATATGTCATGCAGGTTGGTTTCTTTAGAAGATCTCGAACCATTAAGGGAAAGCGTGCACCTCCAGCCTGTAAAGAAGTAGGTGTTCTTTTTCATTTTTGCTCTTTTTAAATCATATGATGAGTTGTTTCTGTTTGCTAAAACTAAGAGATTGATGACAAAGTTTTTGTATAACTGATTACTACTGAAGTTCTGAAAAGTTTACTATTAATCTCATTTTGATATTGCTCCTTTCCCTTCAAAAGGAGGTCTGTTCAAAGCGGAGGTCTAAGCAAAATTCTGGAATATCTACTTTATAGAGCTGCTTTTAACTATGTTTAAATATCTGTTGCTTTGTTAAAAAAAAAAGTCTGTTGCTTCATTTTGTGAGTCCACACCTCTTTTTGTACTGTCAGAGTTCGTTTCCAGTTTTACCTTTTAAGCTGACCCTTCATTTAAATATGCTTAGAAAATTATGTTATTGGTAGCATACTAATTTTTTTTGAGAATGAAATTTTTTTTTTGAGAATGCCATTGGTAGCATACTAATTTTAAGGGCTCCCCATTTAATCTTTTTGTCTGGAGAAAAGCCAATCTAAACTGGATGCTAAATCCTTTTAGAACTGTCATGCAGCTATATGAGGCCAAGGCAAATGTTACTCTATTTCTGAAACCCCCTTCCTCTCAACCTGCCCTCTTTGTCTTTTATTTTTTCTCTGTTGCGTCTCTCTCAATTCACGATTAGAAGCGTCCTCTGTGGTTCGGTATTACACTTACCGGCTACTGAACGTATTACGTATGACCTATTTTTTTCTTAATTCTATTCTGTAGAAGCAACAAGTGAAGGAGGGACAAGTAGTTTTCTATATTGAGCAGCTTGGAGGCGAGCTCCCTGTCGAGGTTCGGGTCCTGTTATAGATGCATACTTGCATGATTTCTTTTTTACTGTACACGCTGTTCCTCTTTGCTCCGACGTTTATTTTAAGTAAATTCTCATGCGTCTTTTTTGATTCTCCTTTTGTCTTTTCTTTTCTATCCTCTTTTAGTCTGACGTATCGGGAGAGGTTATCAAGATACTCCGAAAAGATGGAGGTATGCTTCTTAATTCTTATATGTGCTGAAAATCATTTTGTACATCCTATCTGTGACTACTTTAAGATCTCACTTTACTTGTCTATTGAACAGATCCTGTTGGATATGGTGATCCTCTAATCTCAATCCTTCCTTCTTTCCCTGGTATAAAGAAGCTTCAATAGATGGTTCTTGTAGCATATGTCTTCTGAAGCAGAGTTCATTTTTTTTAGAGAATACTCGAGTTGAAAATTGTTGATTGCCTTCTATTGAAACTGCGGGATTTTTATTAAAGCTTGTTTATTTGTTTTAGTTTAAATATCTATCTGGAATCTGCACCAGAATTGTTTTTAAGTTTTTGAATCTATACTCGCTTTCTTTTGCAATTTGTGTCTCAAAGGGTTATTAGCTCTGGTTCATTCCATTCCAGTGGTCATAATTGATGAAGTGGTAATTTGTGTATGGTTAAAAAACAATATAGCAGTATGATTTCATAAGTGGGATTTAGAAAGGACGGGTTGTACACAAATCTTGCTCATACTTGTGAGAGATAGAGAGGTTATTTGCCTCGTCTTTAGGAAGTCAAAAGCCAATAATGCGTTACGTACAAATGTTCTTGGCTAATTCATTAAAATTAACCTTTTTGTTTTTAATATATAAAAGAGACTTTGTCTAGTTATACCTCTTCTCTTTAACTATGTGAGAGAAAGAAAATACAGAATAAAACAGACCGGCGCATACCATTTTAGATCCCAATTTCAAAGGCAGCCTAAGTCATACACAGACATACATTATAAAAATCAGTATGACCTAAACTTTTGAATTAGCAGTTTAAACAGGTGTTTGACCAACGAATTACATATAATCTCTTCTGTTAGATGATCGAGTATTAAGAAAAACGTAAATACTTATTGAACTTGTATACAGTGTAAAATATTGTTATACTTGATTTTCTTTACTGTTGCCTGCATTTCTTGATTCGGAGGGCTGATCTCAAGAAAGATCTTTGAAAAGAGTATTAGTATAAAACAAGAGCAACAAACAAGAAGCTTTTGCCTAAACTTTTTTTTTCCTTTTGAGAAGAGTGCAGTATTCAACAATTAATTGTTGATGGCTGGGTTGCAAAGATCGGCTGTTTCATTCCGCAGACAAGGTTCGTCTGGACTTATATGGGACAACAAATACTTATCAGGTGAACTGATCAATCACCCAGTCAAACATAAAGAAGAAACTAACAAAAAACGAGTAGGAATACCCAAAGAGGAAATGAAGCTGCAGGTGAAGACTTCATCAACAACCATTGGATCAACAGGGAGGAGAGGATCCAACGGCGGTGGAAGGGTGAACCCGACGGCAGAGCCATGGTCCCCTAAGGTTTCTGCATGTGGATTGTGCAGTGCTATTAATGGCAAAAAAGGTAAGTCCCACCATCGACCACTAAGGGGCCAATGACAAGTCTTCGAAAGCCCAGAGCTAGCTAGTTGCTTCACATGCGCTCAATAGCATGACTTACAGATGCAATGGATCCATTGTAGTAGACTAGGATATAGCAAAACAATTACTCCTACAAACTAGGCTCAGTTTATCACTACTTGCTGCGCTTATATAATATGAGAAGGTCCGCTAGTCAACTTATCATTTACCACGAGAAATATGGTCACTCCATACACAATAACCAGTCATCAATAGCGCATGAATTTTACAAGGAATAAACTTTGAATGCATATGATTCTTGTTTAGCTTTGGTCCGTAGTTTGGCTCAGAGGTACTTTCTGGCAAGGGCTCTAACTTTAGTATCGAAGTGAGAGGATGTGATGCGAGATCCTGGCAAATAGAGAGGATTCAAAAGTATCTGCAAGTTTTGCAGCAACAGATCAGTGAATGAAATCTAAAAATAGTTAGAGCACATAGCTCACTTCAAAACAGGGCATGAAGAAGTAACACATTACATTATCTATGAGAGTATAAGTGAAAAAAGTCACAATGAAAGATGTGCGCATACTTTTTTCCCAGGGGTGGCATCTAAGCTCAATCTCAGTTTTAAACATAAAAACTATAGAATTTTATTCAATTATGTACTTCTTGAACTGCAACCATTTCTTTGGGGAAAAAAATCTAGCTTTCACCACAATACAAGTTCAATTATATTTGCGCATTACAAAATTTTGAATTATCATACAGTTACCAACTAATTCATGGCTAAACAATTTATCAAGCTGTACCATACACCTTTAGAGCTAAACTTGACAAAACCTATGTATCTATCCAATATTAAGTTTTCAGTAGTTACATGAACCACTGTAGACCATGTGTTTCATTTATAGAAAAAAAAAATCCAAAAGATATCTTAGAAACACTGGAACAGTACCAGCCTAACAAATCAGTACATCTAGTGATGTGTACCAAAAAGGTACTAATGCACGCCGGAAGAGTACTTTGTTGTGCTGCAACCCCAAAAGAGCAAGGTAAGGAAAACAAAAAGGCAAAGAAACTAATCATAACTGAGGAACACCCAAAAATGAAATCTATTAATCCCAAATGAACTTCATAGGATCAGAGATATCTAAACAATGCTGACATGAATTCAAGATGACTTCACATCAACTGATCTTATTCTTACATACAAAAAAATATTCCAAGCAATTCTTTTAATAGCCATGCCTACATACAGTAGTTTCTGCTTAAAAGAATCTCTTGTTATAGCCTAGGAACACAAACAATAAAGTAGAGAAGTTTAATAAGAGCTCATCATAGGTATGCAAAGATGTCAGCAGCCCCCCACCCCCTTTCCCATCCCAAAGAGCAATAAAGTGAGGCCTTTACTAGGTTTGAGCAGCAAAAGTAGATTAAATAAACTTAAATGTAAGACCACTGTGCTTTTTATGTCCTATTAAAAAGCTTTACCTTTATATATAGTTCATGGACCTCCTGGAAGAAGCTTTTGATCCCATCATCATTGCGAGAGTCATGAAGCAACATCAATCGCGTATGTATGCTTGATTGGTCAAGGGAACAAAAAAACAAAATGTTCACATTTGTAAAGTCAAACTGGTGATGCTGATTGTATGGTTCCCATATACAATAACATATTAATTTATGCAGCTACGAGAACATCTAAAACATGCTTCTTCCTTTTTTTTCTTTTTCTTCCTTTGATAGGTAAAAATATGCTATAGAGGGAGACAGTAAAAGTTTGCCTTGTCATTCCAACTAATATTAAACCAAGGAATCAGTCAAGAAGGTAAGCTAATAAAAAACATCAGGAGATTTAGCCTTAGTGTGCTCGAAGTTAAGAGTTAACTATCATCACTGGTTACAGAAAGGGATGAAGAAAGACATAAATGTGGTTATGTGGGCCAAGTTTAGGACAAGATGGAGTTGTTGGGGGAATGGTCCTATTCAAGATCATAAAGGTTAAGAAATATGGGTTATCTCTTCTTCCTAGTTCTAATATGGCAAATCACTTCACACATCATTCCATAAGCTCTAAGAACTAATCTTCTACAAGAGGAGTCCACTGGAGAAAAACTGATAGGCAAATTCATCTGTGACACATGGAGTACTACTAAACAATGACTAGCTTTAGAAGTAACCATTTACCACCGTAAATCAAATAATTTCAGTACAAGAAGAAGCAAGCTGTTGTATCGATTGTTAAGGAGAAATGCAGGTACAACACAAGCTAGCACCATCATCTATTTTCTATAACAAAAACAGTGCTGTCACTAAATACTGATTTACTATAACATATTAAGGATATGACCAGCAGTGACGTAAACAGAAACCACCAAATCATTGAATCTGTCAATTGATTTCAAGAACCTGGATGAAGAAAGAAGAATCACTATGAGGATGATAAAAGCAAGAAACTTTACAATAGAAAATTGCAATTAATGCCTTGATGACTAGGGGAAAGCAACCTTACATAGCACTTGTAGTCCATGCAAGGTCCTGGACAATATCCAATGCTGCATGTAATATAAACTGGTGCTGATGAGCAGCATCTTCTTTCTAGCATGCAAGTACAATGTACATTATCACCAAGCAACTACAACGCTTGTAATCAATGACAGAAAGTAAAAAGATGTGCATACAGTTTGACAATGGTGGCAAAGATGCTGCAGTCCACACTATAAATTTAAATGCATGATGACTACCTCATTAAAAACTCGAGTGCAAACGTTACATAATTCACATTATACTGTAAAACTGGTTAAGTTTCTTTATATAAGTTACTCCATTGCTTATGTTGTGACTTGTGATTTAAGGTGAGATGGAAACTAGTGACTGATCATAATCCAAAAAGAAACAAAACGAGAAAAAAGAACCTGGATACTGATAAGCACGGTAGTTGATCTCTTAACCTTGTTTAAGACATTATGATGCCTAAATATAAAAATATTGTTCCTCACTGAAAACCCAATTCTGATCCTCCAGTAAAACCAAAGAGAAAAAAGAATGACAATTAAAAACCAGTGCTTTTAGATCAGTTTTACACAGCATTACTTCAACTGAACTAGCACATATAGAGCAATAATCACCCGACTGTAAATAGTTTTCCAAAATTAAAACGAGGTTTATGTACATTTCCCATCAACCAGATTCAAAGTCACGCAAAACTAGAAACTCTACTAACATGATCAGAGTTAACCTTTAAACTGAGGCAACAACAATAGTTCGGAGAGGAAAGAGTGTCCGCAGACCTTACCCTACCTCTCAGCCTGAGAAAGAGAGACTGTTTTCGATACACCCGCTGCTCAATCATTTAACGAAAAAAAAGTAGAGCAAAGGTTAATTACCTTTGGAGCAGTGCCAACTTCAGCTTCGTAGATAGGGATATCATTCCTGCTTACAATCATAAAACATGCTGTGCTTGCCATTTTTCGGATCCCTAAATTCCTTCAAATACAAAACCGAATCAAATTCACATTTTAATTACGCATTAAACAAAACTTTAGTGATCTCAATATCAATTAAAATGAGCTAAAGATAAATTTTGAATCTACGGAAATCTAGAAGAGAAAGAAGAAACAAAGAGTACTTACAACTCGATTACGAGAAGAGATCGCGAGGAGGTCGCCGAAGAAACGGGACGGAGAAGTTCGCAGAGAAGACAGAGTGCCGTAAAACTGGGCCGAAGAAGAAACTCTGCTGTAGTGAAAGTTGGGCCTGTAATCATCTGGACTTCGGATCTAAATGTTGAGGCCACTCCATTTTGCAAGAAATGGCTACTTTTAGCACAACTATTTAATACAAAGTCAATATTTATAAACTAGATAATTTAAGGCCCGTGATATGGGCTCAATACAATGAAAGACCCTAGGATTGATATTACAATATTATATATATTTATAATAGAAATTTAATTAGTTTTGGAAAAGAAAAATTATTATGACATTCTCAAATAAATATGATAAGAAATAATAATAAAATATCACATGCTCCAGGGATTATTTTAACATCATGTCAAATATATATATTCGAATTAATTAATTAATTTAATGATAATTTTTTCTATTTTATTTGAAAATTATTCAAGAGAGTAGATTAAAATTATGAGTCTCAATAAATTACCAATTTTTATAAACTATATGAAGCAATAAAGTTTATTGATCCATCTATATAGATTAATTTTGAATACACTTAAAAATTTGTTTTATAGATGTTTAACAAACAAAAATAATGACATACTTAATGAAAATTAGAATCAATCAATCTCATTTTTTACAAGTGACAAAAGGATGAAAAAAAGTTATGACTTTATATCTTGTCTTTATTTTTATTAAAATTAGGAGAACAATTTAGTATAGTAAGGATTTTTTTTCTAAATTAATTTATATACCTGATGAATGAATGTTTTACCTCAAATAATGAGAATTTAAAAATATTAACAAAAGTTAATATAATATATATTGCAGTAATTTAACATAAGATAGTTAAAATATTAATTTATATAACTTGCTTAAAATGATTTTAACTGATGATAAAATAATAGTAATAAATAAATATATGTTTCTCAATAAATTATATAATGACATATATGTTACGTGAAATTTTGGGATTATACATAAAAAGATAAATTAAGTAAATTAGATACTACAAAAATTATCTTTACAATCCAAAAAGAAAAGCAACACCATGAAATTGAAAAGTCTAAAGAGAACCAAAGGAAAGGACATAACATACTTCAAAATTATTGGATTTTTTTTTCTTGAAGAGCTTGCTCGCTGGTTGCATTCCTTATGTATTATACCTTTTGAGAATTGCAATTGTGATTGACATTGGATTTGACATGTTAATTGGTCCATTATCATGTTCATTAGAGTGTTTGAAAAATGTGGATCAGTTGAATTTTACTGAAAATTTGTTATATGGACAAGTCCCAGAAGTGATGTGTTCACTAAGAAATAACGAATTTTACTTTTGTCTTATAATTGTTTTACAAAGGTAGGACCATTATGTAGGGAATTGATCAAAAATGAAGTTTCTAATAATGTTGAAAAAAATTGCATTATTGATCTTCCTAATAAGATATCTATACCGAAGTGTGTAATATTAGGATGCAAATTAGAAATAAAGGGCGAGAAATTTATTGGTATAAGACATGAGAGGGAGAGAATTGAGGAGTGAATGAAATCAAGAATGAGTTAGTGTCTTTTTATTTGTGTCATACTTAGTTCTAGAAAAATCTTATAATTTATAATTTCTAAAATAATCATGTAACTTATGGAGGAAATTTAGCCACTTAAATTATTATTTTTGTTGACAAATTTTAAAAATAGAATTTATAGAATTTTAAAATGAAATATATATGAAATGACCATATTATCCTTGATTGTCCTCAACTTCATATTTCTATATTTCTATATAATAGAAAAATACCAAATTTTAGCCGGACAACTATAAACTTAAATCAAACTTACATTACTTCACTATTCAGATTAATATGTTTGAAATCAAATAAAAGTAAAATTTGATTATATAATTTAATGAAGAACTACTCTTTTATAATCTAGTAAATATTTTTACTTTACTTTAAATGCAAATATACCATTCTATTCATTTTATTTGTAAAGTTACTTTTTAACATCTTTTAAAATATATATTTTTAAATATTGAAACTAATTTTATTTATTCTCTAATTGCAAAATATATATTATTAATTATCGTACTTATTTCTTTCCAGGTATACTAATTGAGAAATAAAAGTGAAAATAATTAATTATATTTTGAAATAATGAACTTTTATATTAAAGTATGCATTTTTAGTAAGTATAATGAATAGAAAAAATATTAAGAATTAAATTAAAGTAATAGTAAAATACAGTAATGAATAGATATCACAATAACTCATAAAAAAGTGAAGTAATAACAAAATGAGTTAATAGTAATAACAATAACTAAAGATGTTTCTAGAACTATTTAGTTTTCTTGTTATCATTCTTGGTAGATTTTTGTTTGCATGAAGAAATATTTTTACCTTTGATCATCATTCACTTCATATATAGAAAGATGTTTCTAGAATTATTTATTTTTCTTGCTATCTCTCTTAATAGATTTTTGTTATAATGAAATTACATTTTTATTCTTGGTCGTCTTAAATGCAAACATATCATCCTATTCATTTTTATTTGTAAGTTTACTTTTTAACATCTTTTTTTTAAATTTCAATCTAATATTTATTATTAATTTTATCACACTTATTTATTTTCAAGTTTATTAATTAGAGCCAAAATAAAGGTGAAAATAATTAATTTTATATTAAAAGTAGGCATTTTTGATAAGCATAATGAATAGAAAAAAATATTAAGAATTATATGAAAGTAATAGTAAAATAGAGTAATGAATAGATATCACAATAACTCACAAAAGAAAAGAAAGTGATTTAATCACAAAATAAGTTAATGGTAATAGCAATAACTAAAGATGTTTCTAGAGCTATTTAATTTTCTTGTTATCATTCTTGGAAGATTTTTGTTAGGGTGAAATTATATTTTTACCCTTGATCATTATTCCTTCCATATATAGAAAGATGTTTCTAGAATTATTTACTATCTTTCTTAATAAATTTTTGTTAGAATGAAATTACATATTTACCCTTGGTCGTCCTACCACTTCACTCTTCTATATAATAGAAAAGTAGTCCAGCTTATTTTAACTATATATGTTTAAAAAAGAATGTCTCTTTTATATTTTAGCAACTCTTTAATTTTAATTTTTCACCTTACATGTTTGAAACCACAAGATTAAAGATAATTTTGGTAAGTTCTACATATCTTTAGTTTAAGACTATAAACTTGAAAAACCCTTTCTTTTTTAAATTACGTATCAAGTCAAAACCAGATAAACAAATTGAATATCAACTTTAATGAACTTACTAATATCAAATCAATACAAATTATTATGGTTAACTAGTAGTTTAAAAAGTAAAAAAATACATGTCAATTAATCATGATTACACAAAAAAAGTCTATATTTATAAATACATATATAACGTGCATATTATTTTGACTTGACATAAACACCATATACACGTAAGTTTTTACGGATTTGGTTGAAACTTAGCCTGTTGATACTAATAAAGATAGCAGTGATGGGATTGAATTATTTGCTCAAATCTAATATACAATATTGCCAACGTAGGAAATTCCCAATTCTTTTTTTAATTACTTTCTTGGAACCTTCCTTTCATAACTATTATAGTAGTGACGCAAAAATAGAAATGACCTTGAATATTGTCAAGTATGATACATTAATATAAATCCCCTTTGGTTTTGTCAGTTTAATTAATTAACAGAATTAGACGGGGGAGCTGATCATGAGATCTTATAATGTTTCTATTTTTGCATCACTACTATATAGTATTATGTTTTCCTTCTTGCTTTTTGTAAATGTGAACAGTTTTGATTCCTTCATTCAGTTTCCTACATTGAAAGATTCAAGAGACAAATCATTATCCCTTCTTTACGTGAATGAATTTGGAGCCAAAGGAGATGGCATCACCGATGACACTAAGGTACGTAATTCCTTTTTCGGGTCAAACCATTAATCTTTGCGTTTACGTAATATTTATACTGATTATTCAAAAATAACTGCAAGTATGTCAGATCATTCAAAAGATAACTGCAAGTAACTCTATTTAATATTCTCATTATGCTTACCATCCTCATACACTGATACGCACACAATAGTCGTATTCTAGTTGGGCATCGGTGCAATAGTACCTATCGATAAATTTCTAACTTTAGGTCTTTTTTTAAAGAAAAGATACTGATTCAATTCATGTGAAACAACACGACATGGATAAGAGGAGGTTGCTTAGATAGACGATAGTAAACACCCCTTACTTTCAACTCTAAAGTTGTAAGTTTGAATTACCAAAGGAGCAAAAACGGATGGACGCTCTTAGGGATGAGTAAAAATGAATAAATTAACATGATATGTGTATCTAAGAGAATTTAGTATTTTGGTTAGAGTAGGGGTAGCGTTGTGCTCTACCATAGTCATGAGTCTATTTATAGTTGCGACTGTTAATTAATGCTGGTACTTACCTTTTATGTATGTATTTTACAGATTTTTCAAGATGTTTGGAAAAAGGCTTGTTCTTCATTCTTAAGACCAAAAATTATAGTCCCAATTGGATATTCATTCTTAGTTCAACCAATTGATTTTGTTGGGCCTTGCAGATCAAAGGTTTCTCTAATAGTAAGTATTTATTTATACTGAAGTATTAAACAATACTAAAGTTTTGCAACATAGATATATAATATTTTTTGCAATTAAAATTACAGATTGAAGGTTCAATAGTAGCACCAAAAGATCCAAAAGTATGGGATAAATTGGATGCACATAAATGGCTTTATTTTGTTAAAGTGAGACATCTCACTGTACAAGGAGGAGGAACAATAAATGGAATGGGCCAAAAATGGTGGGCTACTTCATGCAAGATCAATACAACCAATGTAATGTCAAGTTATTATTTTGGAGTTTTTCTTGACGATTTTTAACGATGACTATTTTTCAATTATAGAATTATAAAACGGCTATTTACAAATATATTTTCCCCTTTATGCTTTATATATGTTATTCCTTCACAAACATGAAAGTCTGATGTGATACAATTTTCTATTTTTGCAGCCTTGTGGACATGCTCCAACCGTAGGTGCTATTTTCTCCATTCCCATATGTTTTTAAGAGTTTAACTTCTATAAAATTGACAACATATTACGTACACTTAATGAAAATACAGGCTATGAGTTTTCACAGATGCAACAATTTAAAAGTGAGGGACATAAGGATGCTAAATAGTCAACAAATGCATATATCAATTTCGAATTGCATAAATGTTGAAGTATCACGTCTGATAGTAGAAGCACCAGCTAAGAGTCCCAACACTGATGGAATCCATATAACTTCATCTACACATGTTGCTATAAAGGATTGCACTATTCGGACAGGTATGTAAAATTAAATTAAATGACCACCGCTATCGAAGAGAGATATTTTACTCGTATGCATGATTTAAATTTAAACAGTTCAAAATTCAATTGATTAGAGTACTATTTATTAATAATGTCACAAAATGAATATACGATTTGCCAGGAGATGATTGTATATCTATAGTCAACAATTCTTCAATTATTCTGGTAAAAAATATTGCTTGTGGCCCAGGCCATGGTATAAGGTACAACATTTAACTATTTGTTTTGTTTATAATTAAGATAACATTCATGTACTGTAAAAAAAATAAAATTGGTTTGATGGCTGATGTATTATTGTAGCATTGGAAGCTTGGGAAAGTCAAATTCATGGTCTCAAGTGCACAATGTTTGTGTTGATGGAGCATATTTTTCCAATACAGAAAATGGTGTCAGGATTAAGACTTGGCAGGTAGATAATCCTATAGTACTCTCCTAATTTATATGACACTTTTCGTTTTTCGATAATTAAATTGACTTATCTTTCGAAGCTAAATTTAATTTTAGATCAACTCAATAAATACTTCAAAATTAAAATTTGGATATTGAAAAACTATATGAAAAATACATATATCATGATTTCAATATAAAAAAAAAGAAGATATTGGTCAAAATTCACATAGTTTGAATCTCAAAAAGCGAAAAGTGTCACATAAATTAGATCGTACAATGTGAGTATTACTCTGTTGATTCTCTTACAAATGAATCTGATTATCATTAATATCATTTAATTTTAGCTAATGCTTTGAATATTGGCAGGGAGGTAGAGGGTTTGTGAGAAGGATTAGTTTTATGAATGTGTGGATGGAAAATGTATCAAATCCCATCATAATAGATCAATATTATTGTGATTCTTCATTCCCCTGCCCAAATCAGGTACGTGTCGAATACTTGTTGTATTTTTGAAGGACTTGACACAGATACGATAACATATTTATAACTATGTGAATATTTGATACGTAGACTTCGGGTATTAGCATTCACAGCGTATCCTTCGTTGGAATTAGAGGAACTTCAGCAACAAAAAATGCAATTAAATTTGCCTGCAGTGATAGCTCTCCATGTAAAAAGCTATTTTTAAAAGATGTTCAACTTGTTTCGTATTTGGGGTTTCCTACGACATCGTTTTGCTGGAAGGCAGATGGATCAACGTCAGGGCTAAACAATCCCCCTTCTTGCTTCAACTTTATGGAACAGACCACAAAAAAATTATCCAATTGGAGTGATCAGTCCATTTGAATTTTTATAATAATCTCATTAATTTGCTCAAGGCATAAATTAAGAGGCCTAGCTTAATTATTAAACCATCATATGTAAATTTTTGTAGTACTTGATGAGATGAGAAGGTTATGAATAATCTATCCTTGAAAGGATCTTGTAATTGTGGCCCAAAAATCTATTACATATATGTAAATTCGGATTAAGTTCACAAATGGCCATTTGGAGTGGTTTTGATTTTTGGTCTCGCTTAACAAATATTTTAAAATAATTTCAGTTTCAGAAACTTAGCTAGGCAAAGTTTTTGTTACCCATCGAATATAAGTTGTGAATATAAATTAATTTTGTCTATAAAATAGAAATTCAGAATAATTCAATCGTAAGGTATATCTTTTATAGTAACAAAGTAGAACCAAGATTGAAGGACGAGATTTTTTTTTTTTATAATTGACAATTGACATAATCCTTTCAAATTACAAAAGTCCCTTAAAATTTATGACTTTCCAATACATCAATAGACATCTGAATACATAGGCAAGGGATGTATCAGAGAGGGGATAGAACATCCGGTTACATAGGGGAGGGGAGGGATGTATCTGAGAGGGAAGGAATGTATCAGAGAGGGGATATGATCCGGATACATAGGGGAAGGATGTATTCGAAATGGATAGGGATGTATGCGAGAGGGAAGTGATGTATCCAAGAGGAAATTTTTGAATTTTTTTAAATGGTAGAAATTTTTAGAGATCATGATAAAATAAAATATGTATTTGGGTAATTTTTCCAAAATTCTTCTCAACGAATGTCATTTTTAAAGATTCCGTTAATTGGGGTTTAAACAATTTTTTTTAGATAGGACGCTTTTGGAGACACCACGTGTCATTTTCTGCTTAAATTTCGTAGCTGAATTTTGAATTTTCCAAATTTTTCCTTGAATTTTTTGTAAACAATAAGCGTTATTGTTCAAAATAATTGAATTGTTTAAAGTTTAAAATAAATGTTTGAATTTTTTTCCCATATTACCTTTTTCTTTATTTAAGTTTTATAATTTCAGGACATAAATTGCACTATATACAATATTTATGATTTCACAGAGAACAATAACGAATAATATAATCTAAATTGTGTTTTTAAATGTTTTTTAATAAATGTGCAATTACCTCACAAATTCACTCATACGAAGGACCAAAGTAACTCAACCTCTATACATTTTGAGGATCATTTTGATAATTTCCTCATCAAATTTTGTTCTCCAAGTCGGTAGAAACAAAAAGCCCTAGCTCAAAAGTTACAGTTAATTATCCCGCCGATTCATTTTCAGCGCGATCAGTCCCTCCATTGCTCAGTTGACGAAATAATTTTGAGTTGCAGAGAATTAAAGGGTTGAATATGGAAGAGTTAGCAGAAGGAGTGAGCAATTTGAATCTGGTTGATTCTCAGAAGAAGAATCGGATTCAAGTATCTAATACTAAGAAACCTCTGTTCTTCTACGTTAATCTATCCAAGGTACAAAAATCATAATCAAATTATTCTGTATGGGTTAATTTGTTAGATTTTTTCTATTATTGGATTTGATGTTTGAATATATGGTTATAGAGGTATATGCAGCAGTATAATGAAGTGGAGCTTTCAGCTTTGGGAATGGGTATTTCATCTCAACTCTATGTTTCTTTTGTTATTCATATCCTAGTTTTACATGTTTGAACTTGTTTCTCCCCCCAGGCCTTGTGGGGATTACACTTATTATGTTGTTGTTGTTATACTGTTTAGCAGGTTGCACTCTTAGTTCGTTCTGTATTATACTTCTCCTCTCGTTTTATGTGTTTGATTGGGTATTGTCTATATTAGTGGTGGTAGATAATTATTATTGTTGTTTTTGAAAAGTTTGCTTGATAGAGTATGGAAAATTTTGTATGTTTTTTTTTGTGGCTCAGAAGGGTGGGGTTTAGTGGTCAATGAATTGCATTGAGAATTGGCAAAAACATTAGTTGATTTCTTCCATTTCTCTTGGACGAAATTAGCTTCTCACTAGTCTTTATTTTTCCCTTCTCATCCAGCTTGAGATTGGTCTTACATCAGGGTTACAGGCTTTAAGAAAAAGTCAATATGTTTTGGGATGTATTAAACTCGAAAGCTTGAGTTAAGTTGGGAAGGTGGAGTGTTTAACTTTGCTTACTCTTTTCCAAACAACGCTATTTCGAGATACTCCTGTTCTTCTCTAAGGTTTTGTAGCAAAAAGTCTTTTTAGCAGAGTTTACTTCATTGCTCCCCAGTTTAGACTTTCAGCAATTAAAGGGATAGTATTAATTTGTTAAATCAGATAAACACTGAATTCAGTGAATCTCTCTGTTACATCTTCTTAAATCATTGTTAGTATTGGTTTTGAACTTTCAAGGTGTTTCCTTGTTGGTTGCTCCATGACTAAAGAATTGTGCTTGTTATAATCTCTGAATTCCAGTGAATTTCTCTTGTGGTCATTCGTCCTAATTTTTCTCTATGTTATACTTGTTCTAAAAACTACTCATGATGGCCCAATGCCTCAAAGTTCTTAACACGGTGCTGACACTCTGGTTCTGATGTGAATCTTCAGCGATTTCAACAGTTGTATCAATTGCTGAAATTCTAAAGAATAATGGGCTGGCCACTGAAAAAAGTGAGTTTTCACATTAGATGCAAATTTACTTCAGTATTTACTACTCTATGTTCAAAGTTTATGATATTGACACGTATATTAATATCAATGTTGTCAAAGGTGCACTTAAAGAGCGCTTAAGCCCCGAAGCAAGGTGCAGAATGTTGAACACTTCTTAGCAGGTGTTTCAGTATTGTCATAAAGGCTTTAAGGCATACTTTTTCTTGAAAATGAGCACGATTCTGAAGACGCGTAATAAGCAATTAATATTTCATTTTATTGTAAAAAGAAAATTCATTTTCTTTGTCCAAGTATTTTTGTTCCTGCTTATAATTGTATTTGTATTTCTTTATCCATTTTCTCCTTTCTTCATTAAAGCCCACACTTTATTTGTGCTTTGCGCTTAAAGCCCCAACTGACCTGAGTGCTCTTTTGATTACACCGATGGATATCCGTTCTTTGAAACATAAATGCAGAAATCATGACTTCTACGGTTGATGTAAAGGAAGACATGAGGGGAAGACCTGTTCAGAAAGCCAAGGTATGTGTTTGCACATGTGTGGGGATGTTTTATTTTGGTTGTGCATTGTGAAATCAATTATGTTTCGTCTCTGTGGGTGTGTCTGTCAACGGGGTATATTCTGTTTAGATTATTTGTTTAAGTTCAATTATGTTTGGCTTTTGGGGAAAAAGTGGCTCATCCCATACCAAAATTTTGCCTTGATTGTTATCTTTCCCTTAGTAGAACAGAGAGTAGCTTCATATAGTCGTTACAAATAATCCATCTTCGAACATTAGCAAATGCCTATTCCATCTAACTTAAATTCTTCAATGTTCTACAATGAATACAATAAGAATGTTCATGGCTATCGGTGTTGCAACTTATTTCTTCCTCTTGTTGAAATATGTTCATGGTGGATGCTTATTTTTCAGATTGAAATCGTACTGGGTAAGACGGTGAACTTTGATGAGTTGATGCTCGCTGGGTTAAAGGATGGGAACAATATTCAGGAACAGAGTTGAATAAATAAATTGTAGTTAGTTTTCTCGGATTTTGTCCGTTGTGGTTTAGAAGCAAATTTACCTTCGCTTTTTTCTTCCCCTATATTATCCTTTTTTGTTTTCTACAGGTTTTCTTTGTCCAAAGTTCTTCCCTCCCTCTCTTTTGCCTCCAAGACACAATTGCCCTTTTTTCTTTTCTTTTTTTGTGTAAACTGAATTTTACATTATCTATTTCGAGTCGTTACACCAGTTCAAAATTTCCTGTTAAGTTTTACATGTTCAATGTTAAACTGTGTTGGAAAAGAAAGTAGCTCTATGTTCCCTGCTGCTCCACTTGTCTATTTCAATTGTATGTAATACTTTGACGCCGATAATATGGATGTGTATCTTTTGGAGTAGTAGTAACCAATTTGGAATAGTTCCAGAGATGATCCAAATGTTATTTCTCTCTTATTTTGGATGTCCCCTAAAACTATGAAGTCTTTCACTGCACTCTTTTAGGATTTTTCTATAAGAAAATTCTGCAAGTTTCTCCAGTCATGACTCCAATAACGACTCACCAGAAGAAACACAATTTATGGCAGCATGTTTAGAAGTCTACATGTAGGATGAATTAACTTTTGGGGTTCCAAGGATGAGTGGCTTTAACAGATTTATTGTTGAATAAAGCAAACCTATAATCTGTCGAAAGAATCATTCAGAAGGAAAATACTCAGATTGTAAACAAGCCTATGTAAAGGGTAGCATATCGCCTTTTTCAACTAGGTAAATGGAGGAAAAAAAAATACTGCTAAAATGAGTATTACAATTTACAACTATACAAGATCATAGTAAACTAACAATTATGCAGTAAAATCCGAAAGACACTGACAACCCTGTGGACTTGGCATATATTGAGCTGCTAGAGCCTAGAGCCTCAACAACTTTGCCTAAACGTATACAACATACCCAATGTGATCCCATAAGTAGGGTAGGGGAAGCTTTGCCTAAACATAGAGACTACTAATCTCTCTCAGAAATCGGTTGGTGGTTTCAACCTAACAAGTCTCTTGATTCTATCTTTGTCAATGTTCTCCAGCAAACCCTTCATAATAAAAAAAAAGAAAGAAAATCATCAGCAAGGCTGCACCAAATGGAAGATAGCAAAACTTACAGAGAGGATCAAATGGAAGTGCCTAGAGAGTTTTACATTCAAAACAATATCTAACCGCTGCTCTGTCATCTGGGACTAAAAAGGATCATCAATCTAAAAATCTATTCAAGTAAAAATTACAGAGCATGTTTTTTCAAGTAAATTTAGCACCAGGAAAACGATGATACAGTAATGTTTACCAATCTAAACTGTGCATGTCATCTATCAACTCAAAGAAAAAGTGATTTCCCACAACATTGGTAGTATTTGATAACTAAAAAGGTTTTCTTAGCACTATATGGTCCTCCTACTAGCTTCATGCCACATTACACGAGGAAATGAGAGCTCCACGTAATATAAATTTTTGCTGTTCAGAAATAAAGACAATTCCCCTTACCGTCCACACAATCTCATCCAGGCACAAGCAAATCTTTCCATACTTGTCCAGGAAAAGTCTCTCTGTTGGAGGTTTCCCACATACATCCTTGAGAGCAGATGTTATAACAAAGATTGCTTCAGACACTGCAAACAAAGCCCAGAAGATGAGAGGTTGCTAATAAGATCTTGAGCATAACTCCCAATCAGGGAAGTAGACCATGCTTCTCAGCGGAAATGAGAGACACAAAGAGGGCTATTATGCTAATAAATGGTCTAACCAGTTGATTTATTTAGTCAGCCAAGTGGAACTAGAGTATGTTTTTCTATCTAACCTAATGTACACACTAGTCATAGCTTCACATAGTTTTACGTCATGAAAGAAATATACACTTCTATGAGATGTCGAGTAGAGATTTAAAGCGCAGATATAGACACTCTTCAGATACCATCATAAAATAAATATCCTCATTCATGAAACGGAGAGTGTAATACATTTTGCAGTTTGACATAAGATATGGCAAGTAGTGGTAGGCTTCCTTTAAGTACACATCACATAATATCATTACTATAAGAAACCTCGATTAAAGTACCCCATTTTATTTTAAGGTACAAATCATCTTCTAACTAATCCAATATTTGAAAGGGTCATACCTCCAGAATTTCTTAATAGCTAATATACAGCAAAAGGAAACGATAATGATATTGAGCAGTAAATATTAACATCCTAAATTACTAAGCAATCATACTTTGGAACAGTGAGCTAATTGTATTCCAAGGCATTAACATCTCTTACCAAGATCATAAACTCGTTTCATCTTGGTTCTACCTTTAACCACCCAAAATTTGTGTAAACACACTCTAGATTACATGGATGGGGCACAAATAACATATTGAAGTCAAACAGTTATCCACGTGACAAATTACTTTTTACATGAAAGCTTCTGATGATGCACAGGAACACTGAAACAGGTATCACTTACAAGAAAGCTCATCATATTCATCCTTCCCGACAACATAAATGCTTACATCTCCAAGCTTTGTATATACAATGTAAACAGACCTGCACAAAAGAATATGTGAAAAAGCTACAATTTGGAGTCATTTTAGAAAACAATACAAGTATGCCGTGATTAGCAAAGTATCTTATGACAAAAGAAACTTCTTATACAGTTCAGCTTAACAACATTTGCAGAAGCAAGCAGCTGACATGATTTTGAGACTAGAAAATAGAATCTTCCAATTGTTTCCAGATGTTTAAAGTGGGGAGCTGAATTGGAAATCAAGTAAATAGAGAGTAAGAGAGACAAATATAAATACTTGTGGCAAGCAACAAGGAGTTCTTCATTCTTGACCCCCTTAAGATTCTCCGAACCAAGCTTAACTAAAAAAGACCGCCAATGCAGACGCTCCTCTGCAGGTACTCCATTAAAGCTGCATACAAACTATGATATCAGGCAATAATTCATTGCAAGTGAATAGGTGCATTGGTATGAAAGGGACTGAACTGGAAAAAAATAGCATCTTTCCTTGGATCAGGAAAATCAGCATTTCTCTTACTGTTAGCATCTTTTCTTAGTGGCGGAAATTATGTTATACGAGTAATTTCTAGAGCTTGGAGGAAACCTAAAATAAGGTTTTCCTTTTCATTTCGTTCCTTTTTCTGATATACGATCTAGAGCAGTAAAATTCAGCATAATGTAGCTAAAAATTTGACTTCATACAATGCTGAGGACAGGCAAGAGTAAACTAGAGGCCAGGCTGATCCCAAATTTTAAGGACAGGGATGAACACTCTTAACAGACACAGATATATACACATTTTAGGTAAAATTAAACTATATTTTAAGTTCGAAACAATTTATACACAAGCATCAATATCCTGGATTTGTCTACACTCTACAGTCAATTAGGCCAAAGATCGAACATTTTCCTCAAAAGACCCAATTTAAGCACCATAATAGGGCTTTGGGTGATGAGAAAAAGACGGAGATGAGCTGTGGATTACCGTTCGACGAGGATGTTGCCCTCGGAGTTAGCGAATAACACCGCCAGGAGCATTTTCTTACCCTTTTCCGATGCGATCGCTTCCTGCTCTGACCAACGAAAACGGATCTCAAAGGCCTCGTTTTGGTCCCTAAGAAAAATTGAAAAATTGGAAATAATATACATATTTTTTTGTAAATATAAAAAACACACCAAAACTTTTTTTTTTAGTTTCATATTTGAATTATTGAAAGTGCGAGTTTCATATCTAAATTATCATTTATTAGTTTGAAAAACACACTTTAATTACACACACTACTTAGAGTGTGTGTAATGCACTCTCTTTTTTATTTGAAAAATAATTGACACATGACATTCTATATAGATAAAATATTCAATTTTGACAAAAAATTGTATCATATAGAAAGGTGAAGAGAGGACGAGCATTGACACTTCTATTATAATTAGATAATGTTGCCGGTGCTATGCATGGGCCCAATAATATA
This sequence comes from Solanum gracilifrons, assembly GCA_029582605.1. Taxonomy (NCBI): domain Eukaryota; kingdom Viridiplantae; phylum Streptophyta; class Magnoliopsida; order Solanales; family Solanaceae; genus Solanum; species Solanum gracilifrons. The sequence continues at coordinate 64,767 of JAJOOH010005869.1, forward strand.
AATGATATGTTTTGGGGATAATAACGGAGTTTTTCAAGCAATTGTTTGCGTGAATAAAATAATAAGTTTTTTTATTACAAATTTGTACTTTCTTTGATGCTTTTTAAGACATAATAAGACTACCCACATACAATATTTTTGAAATATTTTATGTTGTCAATTATCATGATTTATAGTATTTTTACGATAGATTCACTTCAAGAATCAGTGAAATTTTTTGTATTTTTTTCAAAACATATTTTATGTTGTCAATTATTATGATTTATAGTATTTTTACGCAATTTTTAAATATAAAAACAGTAAAAAAAAAGACAAATAAATTAAAATGGACCCAATATATGAATGTAGAGAACCATACATTATAAATAGAAAAGAATTTTATTTATTGTGATCTATAAAAAGTGAAAGATTAATATACAGATATACTACTCTATCCATGTGGACAGGGGCGGATTTACGTAGGACGAAGGGGGTTCATCGAAAAATTACACTATATATATAAGATTAAATTTTTAATATACGTGCATATATATATAGTACTGAACCCCCTGAACATACACCAAAGGCGTAGCTCAGTGGCGTTGGGGGTTCAGGAATTCGCTCTACTGCACGCGAGGTCGCGTGTTCGAATCCGGGCAAAAAATTAAAACGCTGATTGGGAATTTAGAATTTATTAGTTTAATCCCTAATTATAAAGTCAGATATTAAAAAACCCTTTTCTTCTTGATTAGACAGTTTAATCCGACCCGTTTATATCTGATTCGACTCGTTTAATTTATTTGTGGATATTATTTACGTGATTAATTTTTTTTTAAACCCCCTTGATGAAAATCCTCCCTCCGCCACTGCATGTGGACCATGTCTAAATGGCTTGGACTTTTTATGGTTTAAATCAAAGGGAGTATATTTCTTACGCTTGCATGCATATAATCTCTAAATTACAAGGCTAATTTTATGCATGCAAGCGTAAGAAACATACTCCCTTTGATTTAAACCATAAAAAGTCCAAGCCATTTAGACATGGTCCACATGGATAGAGTAGTATATCTGCATATTAACCTTTCACTTTTTATAGATCAGAATAAATAAATTCCTTTTCTATTTAATTGATCTCTTTACTAGCATAACTGCCTCAATTAAAATATCAAGGGACATTAGCATTATCAAATACTCAAACACCTTAATGGTATTCTTCCTTTAATGTGAATGAAGCAACACAAAAATCCCTTCCGAATAGTCGAACCTATTCATGGAATCAATTGAAGCGGCTAACATGACAACAACAATGTAGACCAGCTAATACATCTGCATCCTGTTAAGCATAGTGAACATTGACACACAGTAAGTACAAAAGACAGAACAACTTCATCTTCTATAATAGATTTTTGCAACAAACAATCTATATAGTTGTCCCAAACATTTTTCATCGAAACAAATAATAAAGCATATAGTTATTCGTCTCTCTGTCGTCGACTTTATCAATAAATATGCAACTCAAGATTATCAACACAAATGTACCTTAATTAATGGAGACTTTAACAATTATCACCAGTGTCAACTACGTACTGACAAATTTAATGTTAAATTGTTATCACCAAGTCAGATTAAGTTTTTAATCATCCAGAAAACTTCGAAATGGAAAATCTAAATCTGAGATCCAAGCTTCAAAAATGGTGGATTTTGAAGCTTTCCACCAAAGAAATTTTGATTTGACGTGTAAATGCCACACCAAATCCAATTTTAAGCTTCCAATATCATCTTTGGAGGTTCTAACTTTAGAGTCTCGAAATGCCTATCAACTCAGAGTTTTTCTGTTGAGTTGCTATTGAGTCATTTTCTAAGGTACACTAATTTAGCTATGTATAAGTTTGATAGTGTTTATACTCTTTATCTTTATCTTTTTACTTCTCTTATGTTTGCATAGAGATGATAAATGATTTATACAGGGTCATGGGTATGTAAAAAAACTTAACTACTTAATGTTGAGAGTTGACCATATTGTATTTTAAAATTCTACAAGCAGCTTATTATTCTGCATAATATACACATGTACTTATTGTTGTGCGGAGATTATGACTCTTTCCTATAAAAGAGTGAGATTATCTTTTGTTGCTCAGTCAACTACATATATCGAGAGATTTCATGATTTCATGTATGTATAAGTTATAATGTTCACAATATGAGAATTTTGATGTATTTCAATTGTAATATATTTGTGTTATGTGTATAAGAACACATCGGCACTTGATTAAAAGCTTGCAAGATTCACATTGCATCGGCTTTGAGAAATCTTATCGTATTATATATATTTATACAAGATTCACTACTTCTTTTTTTTTTTTGGCTGTGAGAGAAATATGACAATAAAAGAAAAACAGGTAACTTGCAGGTCTCCTGGATATGCTCCAGTTCCACCGTCTTATAGTCAAGTGGCCAGTTCTGTAGGTTATACAGATAGAGGTTGTGTCTACGAAGAAGATCTGATTTGCATATCAGATGGGGCTCTTAATTGTAACATTATGAAACACCCAAGTTCTCAACAAGCTCTTAAGGAAACCCTTGTAACCAAGGGAGCTGGACTAGGCACCACATCGGTGATTCGAACCATTATAAAAGCACTCTGTGTTATTTACTTACTACAAGTTATTATTACTGTTTATTTATTCTACTAACGTGCAGGTGAGTCGACAGGCCATTACAGGAAGTCTACTAAAGGAAATTTTAATTCACTCACCCCTCTTGACTTTCAAGTTCTGCCAATGTGCTCTCGGATGGGGAACGGGCATTGAATAAATAATTATTGCATGATCAATTAGCATATGTGCCCTTTGCTCAATATCCACAATTTGTTTTCTCCTTTTTCAATATCCAAGTGCTAACAACCTTGGTATTCCAAAGGCTCAACTTGAGGCCCATGAGATATCTTTACGGCAACAAATTGAGGTATTAAAGTTTCTAACCTAATTGATATCTTTATTTATTATGCATCTATTATACAAATTAGTCAAACCTATGCAATAAGTGTAGTTGAAATTCTTTCATTTTCCTGAGAAATTTTTTGGAGTTGAGGACTGTAATGTGTTTGTTAGTTGAGTGGTTGTTAGTATAGAGGTATCAGAAGTGGTGTTAATTCTAAAAATCGATCAGTGTTGCTTCCTATATAAAAATTACATCAATAGATGTCTCTATCAGTAGTTGCAGGTGTATATATAGCTGCTGGTACACCTGAAAAAGTACAAAATTGTGAACTGAAAGATGATTTTTAGTTGTCAAAATAGGACTACGTTTATCAGAAACAAAAGGTGGATTTATCTATTATCAATTCAGGTAAGAGGAGGGGAAAAGGGATAGGAACGCCTTTTATTTTCTCATGATGAAATTCTATCCACTCGTGTGAATGTGATTGTTATATTTTTTCGTCTCATTACTTATTTAATAGTAGCTATTATGTTGCGATTTTTGAACTCAAAGAGGCACTAAAAAGATTAGAAGTAAATATTTTAAAAAATAACTCTCTGTATTTCAGAGCTTTAAGATTTGTAAAGATAACTTTGGATCTTTTGAAATTTAATGATAAGAGTAGTAGTTGAGGGAAGGAAAGGGATGGGGAGGTAAGGCAGAAAAAATGGATAATAAAATGGACCTTAACTTTGAAAACTCAAATGGGAAGCACAAACTAACTTACTAATGTCAGGGGTCGGAGATAGAGAGTGATGAAGGTAGCTTGCTCCAAACAAGTTTCAGAGATGTAGAAGCCAAAGGCAACTCTCAGGCCATTTGGGTGAACACAAATGGAGTAGTTTGTTATTATCTTCTGATCACTTAACTACTCCTTGAAATATTTCTGCGAATGATACTCTTAATTTTTAGCAGGAGTAAACTGAGCCCCTTTAACTACTCCTCGAGACTATTTCACAAAATTTACGTGGGGATTTTGATGAACTTGTAAATTGGCTGATATTTTATACTTGTACATGAAATATAAACTTTTCTCACTATTTCATTAGAGTAATGCTAATATATATCAGTAATCTATGTCTCCAATGAACTTGTACTGACATTTTCAATTACCCTTTTCTTTTAACTACATTTTCGCCACAGACACCATGTAGTTTAACTTTCCGATTAAGAAATGAAAGTATTCCATAGAGGTGCACTTCTGGTCATGGTCATGTATTATGTCAAAGTCATTTAACCTAGAAGATGAAAATAGATGAGTGTTTTCCTTTATCTCGATTAATGTATCTGATTTCGGGACAACACCATTAATAAACCTAAAAAGATATCACCCTTGATTTAATAAAAGATAGTTCACCCGCTAAGTCTATTTTGGTAAAGAACAATAAACCTTGCCCAAATATTCATCTTATTTATAGCTCACTCAATTGTTGAATCAAGAATTTGGGTTATATTTTTATCATATTTACGTGTGTTTTGCAGGTTTATTATAGAAAATAAGTTCAAGCTCTCTTTCTCCTATATAAAATAATAACTGCAAGTAATCATATTGTTACAATATGTTTTGTCGTGCAATCTATGCTAAACTCCTTTCAGTTTCTATGAATTCTTCCAAAGTAAGTAGAGTTATTGTCATTCTCTTATCTTTATTATATTATAAACATACAACAGGAGGCCCTTTCTAATTTTCACGTATCGATGTTGCTCATCTTTGTTTCTCCCTTAAAAGGAAGGTATCAAGGTTAAAATAAATTTCAAAATGATAAGTCAGCAGCGAAATTCCCTACTCTATGTATAGTGGGATAGGGCACAGGAAAAGAAAAATGTATATGAGGCAGAAACTTTTGTCATAACCGATGATGTTAAAACTTTTGTAATTTTAAAATCAGATGCACATCTGAATAAACTATGATCCTGATGTTATGGGGATGACAAATAATGCCATTGTAGCTGATTGTTGAGTTTTTACTTTTTGAGAATGCTGGTGAGACATTCCAAGCAGGAGTCATGTATCTGCAAGAAATTGGTGTTAAAGCTAGAAGGTTGAGTGTTGTGAAGTGTATAAGTTTCATGTTAAAAGGAATTCTGAGAAGTCATTTTCTTTTGTAATTAACCTAATAATATTGGTAGCTTATTATATCTGTACTACATGCTCTTATTAGCAAATTCCTTCTAGAATCATTTGTGTTGTATTTATCAAAAAAAGACCATCATGTTGCATGGTAGCAGTAGGTGATTCTTTATGATTGCCTCTTGCCTTACTCTTTTAACAGGCTTTGAGGAACAATTTCTTCTTTGAAGTGCAAACAACGTAATTGTTTGACATAAAAGGATGATGAGACTGATAGTGTGCAGTTGTTGCTAGCATTTACTTAGTAGTCAAAAGTAGAGAAGTCTCCACAAAATGTAATGTCAAGGTGGGACACCATTCATGTCTTTGTGATTGATTTATGAAGATGTTGAATCATACTACATCCAGTAGAAAATGGTTAAAATAGATTCCTTTTATCATTGTTATTCTTCTTTTGCAATTGAACAAAAAGTTAGGTCTAGATTTAATAGTTCAAGTAGATGTACCATTAAAAATTGATCAACAAGACTACACTAAAGGCCGCTGCATACAAGTCATTCTTCACATTAGATCAACAACCAAATTATAAAAATGTATTCTTTATAAAGAGATAAGAATGAGGTATATATTATCTTATTATAAGAAAATGGAGTGTGTACTATTGTTCTTATTTTTTGAACGAAAAAAGAAAACAGAGCGAAGAAGGAGAGGTCAGGGACTTGTTATTGTGATTAAATTTGCAAGATCTCAAAAAAAAAGAGCAAGTTGGTGACCAAAGTCGGCAATAGCAGTTTGAGTCTTACCATTTAATGTACTTTTACTAAACAAACAAAAACAATGTAACTTTAGAAAACACTTCATTAATATGTTATCCATGTCAACATTTCTATTTAATTTGTTGCTCTTTTCTATTCTTATGTGAGGATATTGACTTATTGGATGGAGAAGACTCATCATAGACATAAAAAAAATATCAACTTTTGATTTTGTCAAATAAAATTTGTGACTTAAGTTATTGTGAGGATTTACATTGCAGATTTGCTTGGCTTGGTATGAATGCATCGTAATATGTACAATAACCATTCCCAATATATTTCTGCAAAGCTTGACAATGTTCCTACCAACATTATTTAAAATGATAGTGTACCTCGGTTGTTTTCGTCAATAAATGACGGAAGCTATGCTTTTTAAATTATGATTATTCAGAAATATTTATTAGATCTCAATCATATATTCTAAGAAAGATTTAAACAAATAAAATTATATAGAATTTAAAATGTTGATCCCGTGCTAAGTATGGACAAGAACCATCTAGTTAAATAATAAACTATTACTTTTAATTAAAGATTAAAATATTACTATACCAAAAAATAAAATTTAAATTATTTTTCTTACTCCACCCCCCCACCTCCTCCCCCCCCCCCCGCCAATCCCCCGTGCTCCTAATTTTTTATTATTGTTATTTTACATTTTTTCATTTTGTGTTAGATATGTACATATATTTTTCGGAATTCTTTTTCTACTTGTGTACCGAATATCACATAAATAAAAAAATTATTTTAAAAAATAAAATTCTGGCGGCAAGTAAAAATATTTTTGATATGTATATATCTAACACAAAACAAGAAAAAAATTGGAAGCGGATGGTTAGGCGGGAGTGGATAGATTTTTGTTTTTAAATAATAATCTAAATTAATATTTGGGGGCAGGGGGGTGAAGTAACAAAAAAAAAGTATAAAAAAATGGGGGAGGAGGGAGAGGGTGAGAGGAAGTGATGGAGTGGGGTAAGAAAATATTTAATATTTTAGTTTATAAAACAATATTATTTTTTTGGATAATAATTTTTTAATTTTTAATTTTTACCAATGCTAGTAATTTATTTAATTTTTGTCAAGGTGAAATGTTTTGTCCATGTGGAGTATGATGTGACAATTTTGTAAAATAAAAGAGAGAGTGTATTACACATACCACAATGAGAGTGGTATAAAAGAAAAAAATGTGTTTTTCAAATTAGTAAATGGTAGTTTAGATATGAAACTCATACTCTCAATAGTTTAAGTATGAAACTAAAAAAAGAGGATAGTTGAGGTGTGTTTTTGACACTTATTTCTTCTCTATTTGAAAAAGGATCAAATTCACCGGTGAATTATACGAAGTTAAAAAATAAAAAAATAAAAAATTATACGAAGTTGTTTAAATTTTAGTTTCGTCAATTGTTTGGATCCTTACGTACGAGAGACCACGTACATGTTAAATATTTATGTTTCTTTTGATACATTTTTTGTTTATCCTTTTACTCATTAGTTTTTAGGTTTATTTTGTTAATTTTTATATTATATTTTATTATTTTGATTCTAATGTACGAAAGCATAAAATCAATACCAAATTGATGTCCATAGATTGGTCCAACGTACGACAGCATAAAATCAATACCAAATTGATGTCAATAGATTGGTCCAACGCAAAAGCCTAACCATTTTAACGGCTCATCCATTTGTCCTAGATGATATAGACTAATCGGACATATTTGTTGTCAATGGGGTCTTCCAACTATCAAAGATGTGGGGCAATAATGTGAGTATTCCTCATTTAATTAAAAAAAAATTAATTTTAATTTCGAGTATAAAAAATTTCTTGATTAATAAAAAATATTATTCCTGCATTGATTTTATCTGTTGTGAATTTGAATTAATAAAACTTCAATGCAAATAGTATAACGCAAATGAACCTCCCCCACCCCACCCCCACTCCCACCCCCAAGCTTCATTTACAACCTTTTCATTTAGTTGACTTTCGTGTACCATAACTAAACAAGTAGGGCACCAACAAGAGTTGTGATGCACTGATGAAAGTGTTTCACTCTTAATCAGAGGACTAAGTTTGAGTCCTGAGTATGGAGAAAATTCTGTTGGGAGCACCACTCTTAAATGGGCCTGCGGAGCGCGATCTTGATTTAGTCGGAGCTTCAATATGGGTTTCGAACACCGGGTGGGAAACTAAAAAAAAAAACTAAATAAGTAGGGCCGATGAATATAGAATTTCCGCTAAATTGAATCATTCATCAGCCTTGTTCAATCATATCTAAAGTTTACTTAGGTTGAAATAATTCAGATTAAAGATGAACTAACTATTGTTTAGTAGCTTAACTTGCTTAATCTGATACAATTTAATTTTTTTAAAAGATATCAATGGATAATCTAAATCAAATATTTGTAAAATAAGTTTTCATAAATATAGTAAAATTAACTTAATCTTAACAAAATTTTGAATTGTAAAGTTGATATACACTTCCCCAATCTAAATTACAAATGTAAACATAGAACTGAAGTTTTTAAAATATGATTTCTTAAAAATATATCAGTAGGTCTTCTAATACTTTGTTGACATTAAAATAATATTGCTATTAAAAATGCATGACTGAGGCCCCAAGGCCTAGCTCAAGTGGCAAAAGGTGGATGATTTGTGGCTTAGGTCGCAGGTTTAAGCTCCACACCATGCAAAACGAAGCCCGGTATTTAAGTGGAGAAGGGTAGAGGGGCGGGTCCATTATCCACCGAATTTAGAAGGCTGTGATTGATCCAAATGGCAAGTCACAGACGGATTTCTCGGTTATAAAATAAAAATAAAAATAAAAATACATGACTGAGTATATGAATGACTCTTTAGTCTCAAAATACGTTATTGACCGAGTGTTTGTGAAGATTCCCTGAGTAATAAAGTGCTCCATTTGAAGAAATGTACGGTAAGTTAAACCTTGGCTCATTAATCGGGATCACAAGATGATCGTTATAAAATATTATTGAAATCCGTGGTTTAACATTTTCTTATAAAAGTTTCAATTAGTTTAAAACAAAATTCAATATGTGATTCAAAAAATCATATAAAATTATTAAAACATAAAGAGAATTATTTAGTAAATCGTTATCCAAAAATGAACCTCAAATACTTTTGTCTAACCGATCCAATTATGGATGTGTTATATGCTACTTTGGTTAATTTTGTCAAATCGATCAGTGTCCATGAACTTAATTATCTTTTAGAAATTTAGCAAAATTCCATTTTTAAGATACGAGTGTTCAATCCGTGTGTCAAAAGTCAAGTTAATTGCTTCGTTTATTTATATGGTACTCCCTCAATTCCTAATTACTTGTCCACTTTTAAATTGACATATCTATTAAGAAAATAATTATTGACATAGTGAGTTTATCATTTTACCCCTATTAATTATGAACTAGATGAATTAAAAATTTAAGATTTTCAAGATTTTTTTTTTTTTAAAAATTAATTAAAAATATAACAGATAAATTTTTTTTATCGGAAATAATAAAATAGAAATCACTTTTGAGCAAAGTTGACTTGTCGACGGCAAAAACGCGTAAACCTATCAGTTTAGTCTTAAGACACTACACGTGGCCTAATATTTTCCTTGATGACTTTTTTGGATATTTTTGGACATAAAATCAATAGCCCTCTTATATTAGTGGATCATTATACTAAAAATAATTATTTTATATTAGTCGTTTACTTAACTAAATCAAAAAATGGCTAATTAATTTTTTTCTATATTACTCTTACAATTAATTCCTTTTTTAAGTGTTCACATTTATTTATACAATTTCTAATTTTTTTAAGGAGTCAATTAGTAAAATTAATTTTTTTTTTACTTTTAAGAACATACAAAATGAACAATAATCAACTACTCTAATATAAAACGGAGAGAGAAAAAGGGAAATCAACAGTCTTGAACTTAGTAATCAATTTTATTTTTAAAACAGTCATTTTGATCATTTATTAGTCAAAAAAAGACGTTACTTATGCTTAAAAATACAAATCCACATCCACCTAAGCAGAATCACTTAAAATACAATTATACACATAGTTAAAAGTTGTATATATACTAATGAGCAAAAAATTCACCATCAAATTGTAAATGCAAATAAGTCTACAATAGTAGCTTGTGTCTCTGCATATTAAGACTTTGTCCAATATTTTAAAAAATAGAAAAAATAATTAGTTTTTTTTCCATTTTGCTTCAATATATCCTCAAATTATGGGCGTGTAAAATCTAAAATGAATTTATAAATATCTATTAGACACTATTAGAGAAAAACAAGCAACTTGTCAAATTGATCAAATTACACGGAAGTCTGTGAACAGTGAGAAATCAATCTTTACATTTTCTTTCCAAAAGGCAGAATTTCCGGTTATTGATGGTAATTTTCGTGATCATCAATTGACTAAAGTTTTTCTGATTTTCAACTGCACTAGATGTGAACTGAACTGTATAAAGTGTGTGCAGATCAAATTGAAGTAAAATTTAGAAGCGAAATCGAACCCTTATTAACGAGACGAAGTTTAATAGCCCAACTACTGAAATTCCCGTAGTGTGTATACAGATCTAAATTGGAGTAGAATATTTGCATAGAGCATAAAGATCCGATCCAGTCCTTAAATCTAGGATATACTATTAATATAAAGGATACTTACTGCTCCCCTCGTTCTCACAACTCTTTATATACATTAAAAAATATACCTTTATTCATCCTACAAGCAAGATTGGATCATATTCTCTCTTCTTTTCTTTGATTGACACTTCAATTTTGGTTTTGTCGGTGTGAGATTTCAGATCTTCTTCTTCTTCTTCTTAACTTCTAGTTTTACTTTCTTGATTTTTCTGACCTCATTTTGACAAAGGTTTAATCTTTTCTGGTGTGTGTTTTTCTTTCTGAGTTAAATCTAGACATAGTTGATTGTTTGTGTTTATAGTACAACTTTTGTGGGTTTGATGTTTTGCTGTTAACTTTATGGTTGAGGGTGTAATGTTTTTTTTTTTTTTTTTTTTTTAATCTTTGGATAAGCAGGTGAAAAATGGCTCAGATTCAGCTTCATGGAACTCTACATGTCACGATCTTTGAGGTCGATAATCTGCAGGGTGAGGAGGAGGGTGGGCATTTCTTTAGCAAGGTGGGTATACTTATGATCTATGTTCTTGATTGACTTGGATCGCGAGGTCAATTGCGTTCAATTTCAGTTTTTTGTTTTTCCCCTTATGTTTTGCTTGAATTGAGTATGCTAGTATGGAAGATTGGATCCCAAATTAGTACTATTTGTTTGAAGGGCTAACACTCATGTACCATGAAGAATGCTACTTTTGTTAGCTGCTAAGTTGTAGTGAGATTTTTACACCAGTTGTGAACTTTAGTAGTTTACTTGTGATTACGCCTAAGCCTTCTCTCGGAATGTCATAAAGCCGTGATGGACTATACAATACTTTTAGTTGGATAATGTAAATGAGTCCATGATTAAAACAATATGATTTGGTTAAGTATTGGGTTTTGGCGATTTCCTGAGGCTAATTAGGCTAATAAAAGGGTAATTATTGGTTACATCGATCTGTTAAAACGGATTTTGTTGATTCATAACTTATCTTTCAAGCATCAACATACGGAATGTATACTTTGTGATGATCTAATTCTTTCAATCCCTCAAATGTAATAGCAGCACGAACATAGGTTGTGGCATATGAGCAAGCATAGTTCCATGATACAGAATCTTGTATTTTGTCCATATGAAAAAACACAAGGTTAAATCTGATGGAGAAATTTACCTATGCCTTATGTACTTTAGATTTTTTTTACCCAATAATACATGTAATAGCTCTCTTGTGCTAACTAATCTCAATTATTCGCCTGTTAGACAAGTGAATCTGTTGTATTAGGATCGACAGTGTTGTTTAAGTGGAAGCAGGGTATAGGTGTGGGCCCATACACCCTGTGTTCAATGTTGGGCTGTACAGTCCCGTATATAGTGCACCTCATGTTTTCAGCTAAAAATATGGAGTTTTGAATCTTTTCTGGAAGTAACATCAAATGATCTTTTTCATTGATAAATCTCTGTAATTTGCTGATCTCTGTATATGATTTGTATACATTGCTAATAGTACATAGCCAACTTTCTGTTACATGCAGTTAGATGTTTAATAACTTTTTTAGCCTTTTTTCTTGATACAGCAATCTATTTGGAATTCTAATCCTGATTTAACTAGAATAGGGTCCTTTGTGAGGAAGTGGTTACCCCTTTTTGAAAATTTTGATTTTGAAATCTCATATTTCAGATAAAGCAACATTTTGAGGAGACAGTTGGTATTGGAAAAGGAACTCCAAAACTTTATGCTACAATTGATTTGGAGAAGGCTAGGGTTGGGAGAACAAGAATGATTGAAAATGAACCAAAAAATCCAAGGTGGTACGAGTCTTTTCACATTTACTGTGCACATATGGCTTCAAATGTTATATTCACTATCAAAGATGACAATCCCTTTGGTGCATCCTTAATTGGAAGAGCTTATGTTCCAGTTGAAGAACTTTTGGAAGGGGAGGAGATTGATAAATGGGTTGAGATACTGGATAAAGAAATGAATCCTATAGCAGAAGGTTCTAAAATCCACGTTAAGCTACAGTTTTTTGACGTCAGTCGAGATCCAAACTGGGGACGTGGAATTAGAAGCTCTAGATATCCTGGTGTCCCTTACACTTTCTTTTCACAGAGAGCGGGATCGCGGGTTTCCTTGTATCAAGATGCTCATGTGCCAGACAATTTTATTCCTAAAATCCCTCTCTCTGGCGGAAAGTATTATGAGCCCCACAGATGTTGGGAAGATATCTTTGATGCTATTACTAATGCAAAGCACTTGATTTACATTACTGGCTGGTCAGTATATACTGAAATAACCTTGGTGAGGGACTCGAGGAGACAAAAACATGGAGGAGACATCACGTTGGGTGAGCTGCTCAAGAAGAAGGCAAGTGAAGGTGTTAAAGTTCTTATGCTTGTTTGGGATGATAGGACGTCCGTGGGTTTGCTGAAGAAGGATGGTCTGATGGCCACTCATGACCAAGAAACTGAACAGTTCTTTCAAGGTACTGATGTACACTGTGTCCTCTGCCCTCGGAATCCTGATAATGGTGGAAGCTTTGTCCAAGATATACAAATCTCTACCATGTTTACCCATCACCAGAAAATCATAGTAGTGGACAGTGCACTTCCCAGCGGAGAGTCGGAAAAGAGGAGAATTTTGAGTTTTGTGGGAGGTATTGATCTTTGTGATGGGAGATATGATACACCTTTCCATTCGCTTTTTAGGACATTGGACACTGCACATCATGATGATTTCCACCAACCCAATTTTGCTGATGGCTCAATTACCAAAGGTGGACCAAGGGAGCCCTGGCATGACATTCACTCTCGGCTTGAAGGCCCAATTGCTTGGGACGTTCTGTTTAATTTTGAGCAGAGATGGAGAAAGCAGGGAGGAAAGGATATTCTTGTCAACTTTAGAGAGCTTGATGATATTATAATTCCACCATCCCCGGTGATGTACCCTGATGATCATGAAACATGGAATGTTCAGTTATTCAGATCAATTGATGGGGGGGCTGCTTTTGGCTTTCCTGACACACCTGAAGATGCAGCAAAAGCTGGCCTTGTCAGTGGGAAGGATAACATTATTGATAGAAGCATCCAAGATGCTTATATTCATGCTATTCGTCGAGCAAAAAAATTTATATACATTGAAAATCAGTATTTTCTTGGAAGCTGTGCCGACTGGCAGTGTGATGATATCAAGGTAGAGGACATAGGTGCTTTGCATGTCATTCCAAAGGAACTTGCATTGAAGATTGTCAGTAAGATTGAAGCCGGGGAAAGGTTTACTGTTTATGTTGTGGTCCCAATGTGGCCAGAAGGAATCCCCGAAAGTGCATCAGTACAAGCAATATTAGACTGGCAGAGGAGGACAATGGAGATGATGTATAAGTACATTGTTCAAGCAATGAATGCTAAAGGTATCGAGGAAGATCCAAGGAATTATTTGACGTTTTTCTGCATTGGTAACCGAGAAGTGAAGAAGAGTGGAGAATATGAACCTTCTGAGAGCCCAGAGCCTGATTCTAATTACATGCGAGCTCAGGAGGCACGACGTTTCATGATATATGTCCATTCCAAGATGATGATTGGTAAGTACTGGTTTACAATTGTAGTTATATCATATTATTAGCTTTCTGATATTGACATCTAGAGGTCTAGAATAAGTCAGTAATTAAACAGTTTTTAAATGACTGAAGAAATCGAAATTGGTAATACTTCAAATTTTCTTAATTTGTTAATTTGATGAACTTTTGAGAGTTTCTGAATTGAATATAAGGGAAGGACGGTTCTCTAAGTGTTGAAAATGTGTCGATGCATTCCAAGTGAAAATGATCACAGGTTGCTCTCATGGCTTATGCCAGCACATTTTCATGTGAAGTACTGCATAAATGTTGTACTAGCTCATAACTAACTTTATTTCTGAACAGTGGATGATGAGTACATCATAGTTGGATCGGCCAACATAAACCAGAGATCTATGGATGGTGCTAGAGATTCGGAAATAGCCATGGGAGCCTACCAGCCTTATCATTTGGTCACCAGTGAACCAGCTAGGGGTCAAGTTCATGGTTTCAGAATGGCATTGTGGTACGAGCACCTTGGTATGCTCGATGAGACCTTCCAACATCCAGAAAGTGAGGAATGTGTGAGGAAGGTGAATCAAATAGCTGATAAATACTGGGATATGTATTCAAGTGAGAGTCTGGAAAGAGATCTGCCTGGTCACTTGCTCCGCTACCCTATTGGAGTGGCTAGCGAAGGGGATATCACGGAGCTACCAGGCCATGAATTTTTCCCAGATACCAAGGCCAGGGTTCTTGGTACTAAATCTGACTACCTTCCTCCTAACCTCACTACATAAGTGGATAATTCTCATGTTTACTTGTTTTGCGAAGAGGTAACAAACTCGTGTGTTAGTTGAAGGGTGCAGTTTGTTGTGGAATAATACATGATAGTAGTTGTTTTTTCAGATTTCTGTTTATTTTTTGTTGGATAGTGCACTTGAGTTTGTATGAGATGCTTTATTGACTGTAAGTCTTTGTTGCAGTTTGTTCTTAACATTTTACATGTGAGTTTTGCAAGGGTTGCAATCTCTCTGGAAAATTAGCATTGTATACCAACTTCATCTTTGTTATGCCATTTTAACTTAACATATCGCTTTTCCCACACAAGTTATGTTCAAGACGTGTGGCATGATCTAGATCTACCGTTTGTTCAATTTGGTATTTAGAGTCGGTTTGGATGAACATATAACTTATGACTTATAAGCATAGCCTCCATAGATCATGAGTTAGGATTTCTAAAAGTTTGTTTGGATTGATTTTTGACTTACAACTTACTCTTTTCGTTCACTTTTGCTAGTTACATTTGAGCACACACCCATGCAGAAATAATGATATGGTAATTCTAAGAATATGAGAAATAAGTAATTAAGTAATTCTTAATGAAAATTATAAATTCTAATTTATGTTCTTTTAATTTTACCAAAACACTATAAAATGGTGACCTTATTATTATTGGATGTCACAACTATCATTATTATTATTGCTACGAAACAATACTCACTTTGGTTTTTCCTTAGAGGACTTTTGGTCAAGGATTCCCCTTCTAGAATGCTAAATGCAATCAATCATGACATCTTCACTAACCTACTCCTCCCTTCTAAATTGATTGATTGATACTATTTGACTACATTCAGAGTTTACAAAAGGATCCAAGATTCTATGCATGCGTAAGAAACATAATTCGATTTCATTCCGCAATGGATCATGCAAGGGGTCGGTTGGTACTGGTTTGGAGTTGAGTTTTGCATGAATCATATTTTGCATAAATAAGAGTATTAGTTTGATAGTTGAATTAGAGGTAAGTTATTTATGTATGATATAATATTAATATGGTGTGTTGATTTGTAATTTTAAAATTCGCATAATCAGTGTAAGTCAGTAGGAAATTTATGTATTATTTTATATAGAATAAAAGATGAAATATTAAGTAATATATAAATAATTAAATTTTACGTAATTATATTTTGAATAAAATAATATACTATTTTTTATATTATTAACATTTACATAATTATAATCAACTATTAAACGATAAATCTTTTTGGATAAAGGATAAAAAGTCCAAGCCATTTAAACGTGGTCCACATGGATAGAGTACTATATGGATGTTAACCTTCACTTTTTATAGATGAGAATAAATAAAATCCTTTTCTACTTATAGTGTATGGTTCTCTACATTTTTTTAAAAAAATTAATACATATTGCCTTTTTTTATTCCAAGTGGTAACCCTTAATGAATAGAAGTTTTATTAGCAATAAAAATCATTTCTTAATGAATAAATTAAAAAACCCTTTCATAGCGCAGTATTTATTCTGAAATAAAAGGAGTAAATATTAAATTATTTCTTAATTTAACAAATAAATATAAATATTATGTTTAATAGGAGTATAGTAAATAAGTAAAATAAACGAGTTCATTTAAGCAAACCGTAGTTGTGGGGAGTGTGAACTCGCTGCCCAATTTTACACAACTCAAACTTTGACCATCCAACTACTTTCTTCTCTCTTTCCTACAATTTTAACTTACGCAGTTACGCTATCATATGGAAAAAAAACCCAATTTTTATTGTAAGAGTCCAATATCGAATAAATTAAGAATTTAAATGGTATTCATTTTGATAAATAATGTGCATTAAAATTAATTTAACCCCCTAAAACTATTTCGAGTGTAACTCAAAGTTATATATAATGATGACTAATGAGACAGAATTTTGACCGATTACCGATGTGGACTTCAACGTCAATATTTTTGATTTGACTGACTAAAAATCCCATACTAGGTATTTATTGTTGTGTCTATATATATATTTTTTTTAAAAGTAGCCAAGCATATCCAGATTCCCCTGCTGTCTCTCTGACGGCAACAACAACAAGTAGTGTGCGTGTATGAATTGCTATACAAATTCTCTCTTTTTGTGTTTCTTCTGATCAATTTCATCAATTCAAATCTGCTATTATTATGTCTTGTTTGATGGGCTCACAAGGCGTTGTGTTGGCAACAGCTGTGGTTGTTTCTGCAGGGACTATTGTTGTGTTTGATCTTCTTCGCCAAAAGTATTTATCAATTGCAGAGCTTGAACTAACCAACAATAATAAAAAATCTCCACCCCAAAACCCTCTTCTCAAGTCTTGCTTATCTTCAGGTACTCAATCGTCTTTCGCTTTTTGTTTTAATTTGTTTGGTAAAGAATATTTCAATTTGCAGGGAGGGGAGGAGATTTTAAGATTGAGAATGGAAGTCGAGTAGACAATCAATTAAGCTATTAACACTCATGTCCTTGTTCGACTTATTAGGTTAATTTAAAATTGGAATTATTAGGGTTGTTTTTCATATTTAGCATTTCTTTTAATGAAGTTTTTGGCCATCAATACCCAAATACTTAAAAAATAATTAAATGAGTAATAGCGAAAAATTTACTTTAATTTGTGTCCTTTCGTAAATGATATGTTATACTCTACAATGAGGAAGTATAAGTTTAGCAAAGTCTTGTCATGTCAATTTGATGATTGGTCAAGATTCACATTGTTTGGATCTTAAAAAAAAAAACAATAAAAAATATCACATAAATTAGAATATGAATATTAGCAATTTAGCGACCTTGTTTGCAGGGGCGTAGCCACTTTGTACTAAGGGGTTTTATACATGATTAAAATAATTTTTTATGTATATATTAGACGTTAAACTCTCTTCGGCTATTTCATGCATGTGTCTATTTCTACAGATTTTTAATCTCTTTATTGAAAATTTTGACTCTGTCACTGTTTGTTTGAAGGTGACAGTTTTCATGTTATAGGTGAAAAGAACATGAATTCGAGGAGGAAGAAGAAAAGGGTTCATTTTGCAGCAGATGTGAAAGATTCTAATAGTAACGGCGAGGAGTACAGAAGAGGGGGTAGAAATACAAGAAATTTTAGAACCCTCCCAATTTGGTTGTAAATCGTGATGTATGAAAAGTACCCTGAACATTTTGTATGTCTAGATTCAATTGTTTTCTAAATTTAACTTCTTTCTTACGTAACTAAAAATAAAAAATAGAAAAATAAAAATATTCTAATAATTAGAAATTCGCATAACTAATTTTTATATTATTATTAATATTTATCCGACTCTAACCAACAATTAAATGAAATACTTCTCCCGTTTAATTTGCTTATCTTATTTTGACTTGTAATACATAATTTAAAATAGTAAAAAAAGATTTTATATTTTGTTCTTAAATAAAGATATGTCAACTATATGAAAATATACTTTAATATTGCGATCTTAAATATATCACGTGGAAAAT
The DNA here is from genome assembly GCA_029582605.1 of Solanum gracilifrons. Lineage (NCBI taxonomy): Eukaryota > Viridiplantae > Streptophyta > Magnoliopsida > Solanales > Solanaceae > Solanum > Solanum gracilifrons. The sequence goes on from JAJOOH010005869.1 coordinate 83,072, forward strand.
TAGAATTAGAGCAATTAGAATTAAAGCTTTTTAAACTAACTATAAAAAAATATGACAAACAAATAAAAACAAAAAAAATTAATTTATTTTTATATAAAAGTATGTTATTAGAAACAAAATGAGAATATAAAAAATAAATTTTCAAAACAAAGAAAACTGTCCATGTGGATGTTCACCTTTATATATTGCCTTTTTTATTCCAGCCGTAACTGAGCGCTTCCCAACAAGGCAACAATAGATGTAAGTTTTATTTTAGCAATAAAAATCAATAAAAGACCTAACATAACGAATAAATTTTAAAAACCTTTCATTAGAATTTTTGCTAAAGAAACCATATTTATTTTTGAAACAAAAAGAGTAAATGATAGAATTATTTTGTAACGGAACTAGCGAGAACTTTCAGTCTCTTTAATTTGAGTCCAGAATAAAATAATGATTGGAAAAAGAATAAGTGATTGAAATGATATTTGAAAAAAAAAAAAGTTTACAAAAATTAGGTATAGCGTATTATTTTAGTGAGCGATATAGGTTTCATAAACGAATCTGGCTTAACAACTATTATGGCCAATAAACTTATACAACGCAGTTATTTAGTTAATGTTAATTTTATTCAATATAGTCAAATGTTAATTTATTTTGAATATGATATATGGTAAATGTGAATTAGTCGAAAAAATTATTGATTAGTTAACCGTTACTTAGTTTAATTAGGATTGATGATTAACCAACAACAAACTTCAAACTTACCAAGAAAAAAGTTATGAATCATTTGATAATCAATGTCAAACTTCCAACTTACCCAAAAAAGGGTATGAATTAATCACACTAAAATTTAGGGATTAAATCGATCTTTCAGACCTAAAATATTATTAAAAAAAACTCACATATTAATAAACTTAGGGTTTAGGTCTTGAAAATATACGTACTAATAAAATTAGGGTTTAGATCTTAAAAAATATAAGTTCTAAAAAATTAAGGTAACTCTTGTAACTTTAAAATAATATACGTACCAATAGAATTATGAAAAATGTAACTTAAAAATTAGGATTTGTGTCTTATAACTTCCCATACCTAAAATTAACACCAACAAAATAAACTTGAAAAATTGTATGTATTATAGAATCAAGATTTTAGATTTTGAAAAAAAATGTATCTTTTAAAAAATTAGAATTTAGGTATTGTAACTTCAAGAGCTCCTATGTGATTTTTCGGTGCGAATATGGGTTTAATCACTTTTTCTTTTTTCATCCATAATTTAGGTTCTGGACTCCTCCAATTCTTCACCTTTTCAAGAACATGTTTGACATTGCTGCTAGAAACAACTTATTTTTAGGAACACTTTCTTAAAATGGCTTTTAAGAAAAATGTTTTTTTAAAATAATAATTTGTGTTTGGTTAATTCATTTGAAAAATGTTTTTTATAAGCAAATTATGTTTGATTGATCTTTTTTAAAAAGTGATTTTGAGAGTCAAATTACATAAAATGACATCTATCAATATACTTCTAATATTAAAATTATTTTACAGAGAGAAACTATTTTAAATATCTATTATAAAAAGTTAATTAAACTTTTATTTTTATTAAATTAAAATGTACATGTTAAAATTTCAATTAATATTATACCTTTTTTTTTGGGGGGGGGGGGGGTAGAATCTTTAATTGTTAATTTTCCTTTTCTGTTTTCTTATCTTGTAAAAATATTGTTGTTACCAATTTTCTAATTCTGCAAAATAATATGTAAAATAATGTATAATATATAAATGGAAAATAAATTATAAAATTTATTATATAAAAATATAAAATGAAATTTTTTGTAAATATATTAATCAAACTTATGAAATATGCTTATTAATTAAGAAGAAATATATTGATAAATATGTATATATAAAAAGAATATTTTAGTCTTAAGAAAAATAATTTTTTGTTTCTACTTCTGTTGTTTTTTAAAAACAGAAATTTTTAGCTTCTTTTCAACTGTAGAAAAACTATTTCTACCTCTATTTAAAAACAATTTTACTGATTTGTCAAATACTTAATTTTTCAACAAAAATAAATATTTTTCAAAATAAATATTTCTGACCCTCCAACAACAATGTAAAACCGGACCTAATTCCCTTAACTATGTATGGGCACATCAACACATTAAACACACAAATTGACCTTAGCTTGTAGTTCTGGGAAGTGTGTAACTCACTGCCCAACTTTACGCAACTCATACTTGCGTGCGGTGCACTATTGAAACCTAAACCTCTTGACCAAATCCCAAAATCATTTCCACTAATTTTAGAGAGTACATATTTAAAATTTATTTATATTTATCATAACTTAAATTACCAATTGATAAAAAAAATGAAATTTAAATCTAATCATTCAATTTCAAAACGTAAGAATATCCAAAATCATATGTCGACTTAGAGTCTCCGTTCATTTTTACTTATCACTGTTTGACTTGACATGTACACTTTTAAAAAAGAATTATTGATATAGGTATTTTACCAAATTATCCCTATTAAATGATGTTTAATATTAGGTCTTAAAAATGATTTAGAGAATAAGTATTTAACGCTTAAGGGTAAAACATGGAAAAAAATAATTGTCTGTTCTTGAAATGTCAAAAGTGACAAATAAAAATGAAAATCTATTTTATGAATAAATGACAAGTAAAGAGGTAATAATTTTTAACTCTTTTTTATTGTTTTAACTTAAAATTAAATGGTTATACGTATTTTTAATTTAAAAGGAAAATTTTCACTTATGACCGATGTGGAATTCAACGTCAATATTTATGATTAACAAACTTTAATTGACTGAATAAAAATTCATACTAGCTATATTTAATTTTTTGTTTGAACATTTATTATATACTCCATATATATAAGAGTAAGCCAATCATATCCAGATTCCAACCTACTCTATCCATCAACTTCTCTCTGACGGCTCACTGCAACAACAAGTATCAATTGCAAGCCAACCGGCTATGTCCTATTCGATGGGCTCACAAGCCGTTTTTTTGGCAACAGCTGTAGCCGTTTCAGCCGGCATTATCGTTCTCTTTGATCTTCTTCGGGAAAATTATTTTCCAAATGCAGAGCTTGAAGTTACCAAGAATGATCGAAATTCTCAACACAAAAAAACTTTGCTCAAGTCTTGCTTATCTTCAGGTACTTACCATTTTTATTTCTCCAAACTTCTTGGAAAATTAGGTACTACCTGATTTCTTTTAAAAAATTTGGAGCCGGTAGGGGATAGGGTTACACATGGGACTTGAATATTCATTGATAAAGTGAAAGTTCAGACAGTCAAACATTTGAACTATCAAATTCACCTTTTTTGTTTGTTTGTAAAATTGGGGGTAGGGATGGGATTACACATGGAGAATCGAATCCTGATCATCTGAGTTATTAATTTGATTGGTCAAAGTTCATGTAGTTTGAATGTGAAAAAACGATAAGTCTGCATATATATATATAAGGACATTTATAAATAGCATCCTTATTTGAATGTGACAGGTGAAAAGAAGATGAATTCGAAGAAGAAAAGGGTTCATTTTGCTGCAGATGTGAGAGATTCAGGCAAAAATGGCGAGGAGTACAGAAGAAGACTATATAGAAAATCTTGTGGGAAGAAGATTTTGGATATGCCAGCAAATCCTACAGCTTTGTACAGTAGTGGAATTCTCAAAGAGAGTGTGCATCGCATGGAATTCTCTTATTGATTAAGTATAAAAGAAAAGAAAAACAAAGAGCAATTAAGAGAAGAAATTTTAGGTTCTAACCAATTTGGTAGTAAATCGTGATGAATGAACATTACATTAGAATGTTTTGTATATTCAGATACGATTGTTCCTAAAATTAAGTTCTTCCTTATGTTTTTTGTGGTGGTACAAGGATAATTTAATTTCTTCCTATGATCTTAAACTATCTTTATTTCTTGAGTTAGATTTTTTGATTGAGCTATACGTGAGTACAAATTCATTTTTCGTTTGGTTTGAATACAAGTTATATATGCTGCGATAAGTTATGTTGGGATAAATTATGTTGAGATTAGTTATTCTGACATTATTTCTTATTGATTGTTTGGTTTGTTGTACTAAAAATTATAACCATTGCATACTTCCTAAAAAATAAGTGATTTGATTACAAAAATACCCTCTTATTTAGTTATTCATTCTTAGAAATAAAACATCCACCTTATTTAGCTTAATTATTTTTATGTATGATTTATGAATTTCCATAAATTCCTATTGTTAATTAGGCTTTAATTAGTGGACATTGCATTAGAATTAGCAGTTTGACATTGCAAAGCTGGAGCTTGGAACAACATATTAGAGAGCAACATGGTTAAAACTCATTCCAAATACTAGCAGGAAACATTGGAAGAAAGCAAAACGCTAGAACTATGTCTAAGACGTGGATAACTATAGATTTATATAATAAAAATAAATGAAACCAAAGAGCACAAAATCATGAAGCAATTGATAAGGAAGTGTGAGGTTTTTTTTTTTTTTTTTCAAAACTAAGCAAGAATTTCAAAAGATTGTGCTATTTACACGGGGAATGTACTTGGTTAATGTGAAAAGTGATATCAAAGGGTTTGAAGGGTAGTTTTGTCATCTAATAAGTTTATCCCATGACAAATTATGATGATATTATTATACCACCCATTGGGAGGAATAACTTATCCTGGTACTATTGCCACTAAATTTTTATCCCAAGACTATTTGTGTTTATCCTTCCTACAAAACAAAGTATTGTATTTCTTTACCTTTTTATTCTTTTCATTGAAAAAAAAATAAAACATCTATTGACTAAAAAATGATGCTTTGTTGAATTTTTTATTTTTAAATCACAAGGTTTCATGTTTTTTTATACTGCATGAATTGTGGTAATAAATGATTTCAAATTTGGAGATTAATCATATTATGATAATTTTACCTAAGGCAGATTATTTTTATTTTTATTTTTGGAAACATAGTGAAAAAAGCTGGCAAATAAATCATTTTTACTGATACACATGAAATTTTCATATGATGCTGAAACAGTTGTAAGATATAGACAAAATCTAGTATTATCATCTCAACTCTCACGTGTGTTATATAATAATAATAAGGAAATTTTATACCAAAATATTATACACAAAAGGAAGTTGACGTCAACTCTAGCCCCTAGTCTAACAAGTTCGTCCTAATTTCTCATTCAAGGCCAGTCACCCCACAAAATAAATTTTATTAGCTACTCAGATAAACTATAAGAAAACAAACATTCAATTTTAAATATAGTAAGAATTGAACGGATTGAATTATAACCTAATTTTTTAATTAATTTCCATCTAACAAGCTTCATACCAATTGATATTTACGCGATGAACTATTTATTTATTAACTAAATCTATTTTAACATTCTCAAATTTAATATAACCGATCATTTGACACCTCTAATTAAGACATATAAATACTTTAAACACAACCTAAAGGCACCACTAGCGACAATTTTCACAACAGATTAAAAATATATAATCTTAATTTTAAAAAGAATAATAGAGAATTAGAAATCTACTTTGGGCTGTCCTAGCTGATTGGGCTTGGTGGGCTAATGTCTATCAGCCTTAGAGTTGGATCGTGTGACCCAATTGAATGTATGGGCTACTTGATTGCTAAAAGCGGAGTGGACTGTATGAGGCTAGTTTCACAGAAAAACGAACAACTCCTTCTTAGCAGTGGAATGATAACGAATTGGTGCCCTTCAAATAGAGTTGTGTATCGATCGATTTAATTCGATTTTGAAGTTTGTTGGTTTAACTTATCAATTTGTAAATATGCTAAATTGTTAAGATATCAACTTACCAACACTATATAAAAAATGATCTGTAGCGGTAATTAATTAACGGTAATAGCTTAATTGCCACTAAATATGTACTTTTAGCGGCAATTAGCACTTTGTATATGTCCCTAAAACCTTTAGCGACATTGGATCGAATGGCAATTAACTAATGTCGGTAAATACTTTAACACTATTTCTTTAATATGTTTATTTATTGCCGCTAAAAAGTGTTTTTGTTGTAGTGCAATTATTGGGTTTATTGTCTATTGATCATTATCGGTTCAGTTATATGTTTAGTCTTTAATATTTCGCACATAAAAAATCATTGAAAATCAATTTAGAAAAAAAGTGATAAACCAAATGAACCATGCACATGAGTTAAAAGATTGTATCTTGCAAAAGAAAATACTAGCACATTATAGAATAATCGAGAGTTTGAGACTGTTAAAAAACGAAAGCATGATACTAATTCCTAAGTCAACGACTCTATATATTAACTGGTATAAATATAATTTATTATTATCAATTAAATCGCTAAGAAAAAAAATCAAAACTTCAAAAAATTGATAACCCAATATAAAACAAAATAAAAACTATGATCAAATTGCTAAATCAATAATCAGTTACAGGTAAATATTTTTTTTGGTTTGAATTATTAATTTCTGTTCAAACCCAACAATGGCACAGATTCCCCCAACTAGACCGCTATTTTTTAGAAAAGTAAGAAAATGAAAAAGGATAAGAAGCACCCTCTCTTTTTGTCTATTAGATAAATTTGTATTTAATATAAATTTAAAATAAATAGCTACAGTTTATTTTTTTTATGTTATATGGATATAAATATACAATAAATAGCAAAGTTAATTATATATAAATAATCAGAAAAGTTATTAATATTAAATAGGAAAGTTATTATTACACACCTAATTGTTCATGTCTAGGCATATTTTATGTGATTGGTTCCCCATGTTTACCCTCATTAATACTTTCTCTTTCATCAATCATCCTATATCACAATTTTTTTGTATTTTTCTCCCAAATTTCTTCCAATTTAAGATCTTTTTGATGATTCTAGAAGCAATTTTTGTAATTTTAATTCATTAGATATCGCTTAATTGATTTTCTCCTCGTTTTTTTGAAGATCATATTTGTATGCATATATATTGCATCTATTTTTATAGTCTTTCGATTGAAGAATTATTTGTTTCTACATTACAATGACTATAGTTATAAAAAAAAAAGTAGTACAAGAAGAACACGAGCAAAAAGAGATTGAAGTTTGTGTGATTGTCAAATTTGTATATAGTAGAATAGTTATATACATAGATACTTGTATTCTAATATTAACACAAGTTGAAATGGTGATTTGTGAATACAAGTATATTTGGATACATAAGTAATCAATCGAATTTGAAAGGTTAATTAGGCAATACAAGTATAATTGGATACATTAACACTATTTTTTCATAAACAATTGCATGAGTCAACACCAAGCCTCAAGTATTATAAGAAAAACTTGACCAAAAAGAGATTGACGTTGTTGATTCTTTTCATTTTTTTTATACAGCCAAATACTTGCACACTTTTGCTACCTACACGTACATTCTATTATTTTCCATTTTTTTTGTTTCTGTATTGTCAAATCTATCCATCTTTTGTTTAACAACAATGTATTCATATGTATACTATATTGGTGTATTCATTTTTTGTTTAGCAACAATGTATTCATTTTTCAAATTATCGTGTTCATATGCTAAATTGTTATACTTTATCTTGTTTAATATATTAATACATTAAGTTTTTACAAATACTTGTATCCTTGATATATTAATACTTTAAATTTTTTAAATAAAGATACTAATTTGAATTTGTACAATTATTACAGTTTCCTTATTTAGTTCATTGTAATTAAAACTGTATCAGTGTATAAATAAAAAAATAAAAAAACATATACAATAATATAGCTAGAAAAAGAGTTAAACTGTAGTCATTTTTTATAAATACCATACTTATAGCTATTGAACTTTAATAACCCTATAAATATAGTCATTTTTGTAAGTTGCTCTTTAAATTTATTGTAATTGTTGAGCCATATTAGCCCAAAAATATTTTTAATATGGTATATATTATCCGTTTTGGGCTAAGTTTACACGATATTTTCAAAACTTTCATAATATTATTTAAGAAATTTTATTCCTTATATGTAGCTTTTCGATCTTTTCCCTTATCAATGTGGGATGTGGGACTTTTGTTTGCACACCTAACAATTATATAATCAAAATCTCATTTTATATATAATCATCGAATTGGTGTGGCGCATCGTTACTAATTTTTTTTCTTATTATCTAATAACCATAACTCCTTCATATCAATGATCATGAGAGGCAGTTTAAAAACAAATTCATATTTACCCTACTTTCTTTTATGACAGTACTAGGCAGAAATAACCTATGCCAACAGGGCCAACATTGAAAGATTTTAATAAAGTCAGTCGAGTTTTAACATTATTTAGTAGTGTTATTAGCAATGAACAAGAGTCTTTTTTTAGTAGTGTTATTAACAAAGTCAGTCGAGTCTTTTAGAAGATGATTTTTTTTATTCGTATTAATTTATATTAAAAATTAAAAGTGAGTATTTGCGTTAAATTTAGATAGCCTAGATGATAAGAAAAAATAAATAAGTAGTGTTATTTAATTT